>SNQJ01S0139192.1:20596-45843 GCA_010110895.2 Picea sitchensis | reverse complement strand
ATAATTTAGACTTAATCCCTTATATTGGATCATACAATTAGCCATTTCTTTCAATGTGTGGTTCTTTCTCTCAACAACACCATTTTGTTGTGGTGTATATGGAATAGTGTGTTGCATTTGGATGCCCTGTATAGTGCGGTAACTTGTAAAATTATTGTTCACATATTCGCCTCCATTATCTATTCTTAACTTTAGAATCTGATGTCCAAATTGCTTTTCTACAAGGGCCTTGTAGGCCAAACACTTGTCAAAAACTTCGCTCTTAAGTTTTAAGAAGTAAACCCAAGTACATATGGAAAAATCATCAATGAAAGTTAAGAAATACTTGCACCCAGAAAAAGAAGGAGAAGAAAATGGACCACACAAATCAATGTGAACAAGCTGAAAAGGGCCCGAAGCATGCCAAGTGGCACGTTTGTTAAAACTATCCTAATGATATTTGTCGAGAACACAACCGGCACAAACACCATCTCTGCATGAAACAGGAGGAAGACCAGTCACCATCTATTGATTACATAGTTGCTACAATGAGCAATGGTTTATATGACCAAACCGCTCATGCCAAAGTTTGCTCAAGTCATCGCTATGAGCAACAAAAACTGATGAAAAAGATGATGACCCAAAGTTGTCAAACTTGTATAGCCTGGTAATATCATTAGCAATTCCAGTTGCAAGAACATGCTTAGGATCTTTTAGATCCTTGATTACAACTTGGTGAGGTGAAAACTCTATGGTTTTACCTTCACTTGAATGAGTGATTTGATATACTGATAGAAGGTTACATGAAAGACTTGGAACACATAATACATCATTGAAATGGCCATTATCTACTTGAATTGTTCCAGATCCTACAACACTAAGAGATATATCATCACCAACAAATATTTTCTTGGTGTTACATCCATTTAAAGTGGAAAATATGTCTTTATCCTTAACCATATGATAATATGCTCCTGAATCAATAAGCCACTCATCAGAAGAAGAAGTAGAATTTGTATTGAAGGAGAAACCAGAAGTGGAAAGTGTATGTCCATGAGAAGAAGAAGTAGAATCAATATTGATGTTGTGCTTCTTTATCACTGCTTCTAAAACTGCCATCTTCTTGAAACATTTGGACTCATCATGACCATCTTTATCAAAAAAGTTACAATGTCTGTCAGTCTTCTTATTTTTATATTTTGCTCCTTTGTCACTATTAGGAGTTGAAGCTGTCTGAGCGGGTTTGGGACCCTTATGTTGCTTGTTGTTGTAGCGAGGATGTTGCTTCATCGGATACTTGGGTTTATCTTTCTGCTGGGCAACTAAGGCTTTGTTGGAGGTACCTGCAATGATGATCACTCCAAGTTGTATAAGCTTATCTTCCTCTCTAATCAAAGCATCACAAAAGGACTCAGGAGTGGGTTTTTGATAAGTTTTCCCTAGAGCCTCTCTCATGGCATAAAAGGTAGATACAAACATATGATATGCACTACCTAGATTAAAAATAATAAGATAGATGAAATGCTCTTCCTCCATTTTTGATCCAGGTGGATATCGGTGGCCACCCACCTTTTCCAAATGGCTCAAAACAGCTTTCTGGCAATTTTGGCAATTTACTATTTTTAGCAGGTTTTAACTTCCGGGGCCATTTTGAGGGCCTAAATGAAGGTTTTTCAAGATCGAGGTTCTTAATAATATCAAAAGGAATGATTGATCCCCCAAAATTAATCTCCTCGATGATACCTTTCCAACGAGCTATCACACGCCTAAAACGGAGATCATATGCAAAAGTTACAACCCCGGGAAGTTGATGTACTAACTTACCCAAACGGGACCCACATGACTTTTGGTGCTTCATCTCCTAGGGTTAGGTTTTTGGATGTCTAGGAATTTTGGCATTCCCGTCTATTGTAAAAAGGCCTTCCGAGCCTCATTGTAATGATCTTCTTGCGAATGCGAGTAGCCATCACATCTCTTCTCAGAGATAAGCTGTCACCATTCTAGCGAGTCTTTCACTCTGTATTTTTACAGTCTCTGTACATTTCTCTGATTAATAGAAATCGTGTATTACTGTATATCTGTGTTTATGGTTGCATCTCTGATACATTTCTGTTATATTATTGAATATCTACAATATCTCTGTGCATTTATTTATTATATCTCCGCTCTCATTTCGTGCCAAAAATAATCCGAATCAATTTCTATCTCACATTCTTCACATGACATTTTGAGTGTTTTAAACTTAGATAGATAGTATCCAAGGCAAGAAAAATCACTTGGACTTAAGGTCAACACTTGATTTTATAACTGTTGTGCTCGAATAATATTGAGTTTACCAAACACAGATTCAATATTTTCCCAAGCTTCATGGGGGTCATCAATTTCTTTAAGGTGGAACCTTAAATCAGGAGAGATGGACATTCTGATTAGTCCACGTGCTTCGTCACTCCTATTAGCCCATTTGAATTTCTTATCATCATCAGTGGGTGCTTTTTCCTTTCCCAAGGTAATCTGGTACAATCTTTTACTTCTTAATAAATATTCCATATAAGATTTCCATTGGAAGTAGTTAGTGTTGGTAAGCAAGAGATTACTTTTAGAATCCATATTAAATATGTAGATAATATGGATTTAAAAACTGAAACTAATGATCTAGATGGAAAGATCTCGAAAAGTTATGCAGTTTTAAATAAAACGGCACTGAAAATGTACTTTGGATGTGAGAGTTGTGCCCCTTTTAACAAATTCATAAACAGTAACCAAAGGACCACATGATAGTGTAAGCTGCTTATGAAGTGACCCACTTTTACAAATAGAAGTGGGGATCACTTTTACAATAAAGTTACTTTATAAAAGAAAAGTTGCATGCAAAATAAATAACTCTAAAATAAAATATTAAAGCTACTTATAATGATTCACTTTTATACTTGAAGTGAAATACACTTTACAATTTGAGCGTGAAATTTTTCAAAAAAAGTAACCAAAGAGAGACTTGAACTCAAGACCTCTTACTTAATAAGGAAACTTTTAACCAAATGGTCTAGCAAAACATATTGCATTTTTTAGGAAGAGGATTGTTGTTGTTGTTTTTGTTGTTGGAGAGCGTGCTAAAAAAAAAACTCTTTGAGCACAAGATTGTTGTTGTTGTTGGAGAGCGTGCTAAAAAAAACTCTTTGAGCACAAGAAAAAAAATTCAGTTCTCGATGACAACAAGGGTTAGATCTCGGTTATCTTACCTGGAAGATGCACCTTTTCCTATTTGTTTTTTATTTGCTGAGATCGCACAAGGTGCGGGACAAAGAGAATACACAGATCTAAAAGAGTAGCAACCCGGAAATAAATAATATAAAACCGAAATAAAACCAAAATACTACTCTGCAAAAATTTAAAAAATGCATATTCAAGCTTTATACCTCCGGATATGACTATAATGGTCGTATCTTGGGAAAACAGAAACCTTTTCGAGTGAAACGAACAATTTTACTGAATGGAATGAGTAGTCCGAACGCAATTGAACAGTCCTCTCAGCCCAAAAATGTACGAAAATGACAGAAAATGGAGATGAGTCAACTCGGCTTCACGATCTCGATCTACAACAGGAGCAGGTCTTCAAACAGGCTCTGATACCATGTTTGACAACACAGGTATTCCAACAAAGGATGAACACCTTCAGTAACTACTCACATAACCAAATCAAATATCAACACACTGATGTTTTCATGTGGTAAAACCCCTATGGGGAAACATCCACGGCCCCAGCCAACGTGACCACTTGGAGCAGTTTATTAATGCAAAAGAAAAAGATTACATAGAGATTTTACAAGAGAGTTTCTCACAACCGATCATTGAAAAATGACCCTCCATTCTCTTTAAATAGAGATCATTGACCAGTTGGGTGTTAAGCCATAGATCAATGGTTGTTAAGATCGAGGAGAGTATGAACCATCAGATCACTCTATGTCGGGAACATATCATGACCGTCGAATTTCCTAACTACAAATGCATACTAATGCATACTAAAGAAACACACTAAGAAACATAATTTTACCTAATGACACATTAGACCAAGTAGATCTTAACTAAATCCTAAGTGTCAAATATCCTAACACTATGAAGCTCAAAAAGAGCTTCAGCTCCATTCCTCTGGGTTCAATAGTGTAGCTGATTTCATTCTATTCTTTCTTGAATTTTATAAGTGTCACAACATTCGATTTGAAGGCTAAAGGTGCATAAACCTATGATTGGGTGATAATTGGGTTTCCCTACCATCATACCTACAACTTTTAACATCAAGTTTAGTAGGGAGGATCAACTGATACTATTATTGTTTTCCATATATATATAAGGGAATTTCATTTTTTGTTGACCAAGAGATACACTTGTGAAAGCAAGACATGATCTCACCACATGGATGGCTTGGTCTTTATTTTGTTTTTCATTCTCGATTCACATAAACTTAAAATTCAAAGCCAGGAAATACCCCTCAAGGGCCCCTCATAAATCTGCTCTTCCTTGTATCAATTAGGATGTTTTTTAAGGATTCAAATATTATACCTATGTATAGTATTCTAAGTGACTATTTCAATTTGAAAAATCATACATATAAATATGTAGGTGAATATTTAATCAAAAACATATAATTTACTATTTAAAATTGTATTTTTTGGCGATTATTATCAATTTAATCATATTTGTGTAAAAAATAAGTGAATTTTTAACCAATTGTGAATATTTTTTTTAGAATATGGCTAAAAGATAGTCCATTGGTGAAATATTGCCTCTAAAAAATACCCTCGTATCGATTGAGTGGTCTTTTCTTGAGTTGGTATCATTCGAAATATCATGGTTTTGAACATTGAATAGCTTAGTCGAGATTGGGATACTGCTATGTTTGGGCAAGATCAACTAAAATCTCTTGGGGGGTCTTGAGCCTCTTCCTTTGCATAGGTTTCTTTCATCCAAGTGTCTTTAAGAGCCTGAAAGAATTAGTGATGAGAAGGGTCCAACCTCTCATTATCTGAATTGCATGGGGAATTGTTACACATTATCTTCATCACCCCTATGACCATTAATCATGTACACCTATCCTTTGTCTTTAGAAGGATCAATTACCTTAATCCCCGAAGAAGAATGAAGATGAATTTTCCCAGAGAGATGACATTATCTTTTCCTTTGTAAAAAACCGTGTAAAGAATGATCATCTCACCTTGCTTAGTGTTAAGGGTGCGATGATCTAGGATCGATGCAGGTTGCACCATAGTGGCCTGCAACATTGTTGCAGTTTGCTCAGTGTTAAGGGTGCAACAATTTCCCATATGAAGAAAAAGAGAATATTCTCGATGCTTCTAGAATAGAAGCTTCGAGAGTGAGTTGGTCTTTGATCAGTTTGGATCTGAGTCGCATCCCTAATATCATGGGATCATCCTAACCTCCTCACCATATCTTTTTCAGCTTATGAAATGAGGGGAGTTCTCATGGGGAAAGTTAGCTAGATTTGAGTTAAGATTTTTTGTGTCAGCTTGGAGAATAGATTTTGAGAAGGGATTGTGATAGGCTTCTGATTTATGTTATCAAGATAGATTGTTAGTATCTTCAAACTTACAGTCTCATAACTCGTTGGAGCAGAAGTGTGTGGGAAGCAAGGAATTGTTGGAAGGAACCTAACAATATCAAGGCATCTGGTTGTATCTTTCTTCCACATTCTTTAATACATATATCATTTTTTTCCTATATAAATGTTATTTGTCCATATTGTATGATTCCTTGATCATGTGCATAGTTTTATATTGAATAGAATCTATTATTCTTATCTTCATTGGCATTTGCTTCTTTGTAGATACTTCTCCATAAGCCTTATGACAGAGCTGGGATCACATTGGCGAGGTCAAGTCTACAACATTTAAAAGGTATATTTTGGATCCTCTTCTTATTTGATATTTGAAATCTAAGGAAAGTTCAGTGTACTATTTGTTTTGTTCTAGTTTAGGGGTGAAACTAGGGAGATTAGTTTGTGTCTTCACTTACCGATTTGTCCAAGACCAAAATTGGCGATCATATTGGGGAACATATGGTTTTCCTAGTAGTCTTGATTTCTTTCTTTGATTGCCTGGGTTATGTTTTCTAAGTCACTAGGAGATCTAGTATGACTCTCTGACTCTTTAATTTCACAGAAAAAACTTTATCATTTTTTTATTTTTTCCATTTTTAAGTGTTCGACGCACCCTTCTTTGAGACACAGTGTGACATCATCACACTACAATTCTCTCTAGCCTGCATCAATCTGTGATCATCACATTGTGTTGAATAGTAGCATGTTACGATTGTGTGAAAAAATAATTTTTGATGGTTTTTCCTTGTCCGGATCTGAGATATAGTTTTGGGGTGATTTGATTATAGTCTAGTTACTATTTGCTTGACATTGTTAAGTTTGTTTTTAGCCATCTTTGTTCTGTTTTAGCTTCTTTCCTCCTGAAAGATTTGTTATCTCTTTCTTTGAGTTTCTTTCAGTGACAAACATTTTTTATTCTGAACTATTTAGTGAAAGAACTCATATTCTTTGTATTGAATAGTTCAGTGTTTGGGTTGCTTTGTTTTGAAAGAGACTTGTTATTGATTTTAGCTATCTTTGAAATAAAAATCTTTAATTTCTTGCTTTGCATTAGATTAGGGGCATCTTTGCATTTGAAGTAGCAAAATTGCATGGTTTTTGGCATTTTTTGGTCTTGAAATCTCTTTGGCTCATTTCTTGAAGATCTTGATATCGATGAGTTTAATAAAAATTTGGGACATTATGCATCTGGGAATGATAAACGTTTTATCCTTCTCGTAATATAACTTTCATCGAAGTGAAATATTTTCATTCTCGTTTCTTTTCATTGTTTAGAGTTGGTCAAAGCATCATTTAGTCCATGCCATTTTCCTCTTGGGTAACAACAACTTAATAAAGTTTACATGTTAATTAAAATCTACCTAGAACCTTCTATTTCTAGGGATCTTTGCAACCTACATTAGATTAGCTGTAGGGATTTGGAATAGGTTTGAAAGATAACTTTCCAAAGATATAATTAAACATAGAATTTTGAGTTAGGGAGCGATGAAATCCATTTACTACATTTTGTCCTGGGAAGCCCTTCTCACACAAGGGTCAATCATGAGATTGCACTAAGACCAGCAGAGTTACTAACCCTACTTTGTTGGTCTTGGTGTAGTGGTTGTGCATATTATTGGGGGTCACTTGAGAAAACAACCCTATGCGAGCCTTCTCAAGTCAATTTTGGGCTCAATTATCCTGCCCTTGCGTGTATATCGGACTGTTGATTGTTTCACCATGCATCATTGTTGTATTTGGTAACCTTAGTGGCCTTTCTTTAGGGTCAATACACAAGGTGACGGTGAAGGGGAAATTCTTCGTTGTACCTGGAATCAATGTTGGCCAAACTCACTCGGGCTCCTTGGAGGGTAAATCCATGTTTATTGTGTGGAATCTTGCACCAAGGTGTAATTCTATTAAGCAGGTCGTCAACGTAATGTTTCCACCCACTCTATCTTAGCCCCTTATTATATTGTTCCCGCGACATTGGATTTCATCACCAACTAGTGCGTTCATTATGAGAAGGTTTTGTTTGTTTGCTTGCTTCCTATATTTTTAGCGTGTGTTGTTTGTTTTCCCTAGTAGACTCTAGGTTGGATCTGTGTGTAATGACGTCAATTCCTAAAATGACTAATGAAGAAACCCCTTCTTTGGGGGAATCATTTGTTTTTCCTTCTTACGGAAGCGTTGGTCCTCCTTACATCGCTACTTTGAGCCTTCCAGGTCTCACAAATGAGTTACCGGTATGGTTTTTTTCCACTTTGGTAATCCCGAATGCAACAAGTGCTTCGGTTGTAAGCACTTCCCCCCAAGAACATCAACCTCATGTTGATCCTTCAACTTCTTCACTAGTGATATCTTCTTCGCCTTCTTCACTCACAAGGTCTTCTTATGTTTCATCTTCTTCGCTGAGTGAAAGATTTGAATCTAGTAACCTACTAGATAAGAAATTAGAAGAAGAAGAAAAGAAATATTAAGAAGAATAAAAATAAGCAAGGTTCCAAACTTCCAACCACTTCCAGACATGTTGTAAAAAAACCAATTATTGATAATCGTGCTGGGAGTGTTGATGATGCCAAGATCACCCAAACAACTCGTAAGCCCAAGTACCCTTCCAAGATTTGTAAGGGTATCCATCTTCTTAAGGATTACCCTCTTCTATCCAAGGTTATAGAAGCATGGTCTACACGCCCTCATTAGCCCATGTCGTCATCCTCTGAACAACATGTTGATGACCTCCCATCAGGATACCATTGGGAAGAAGAAAAGTAGAGTCAAGTTACCATGTAGGTTATGTGGAGGGAGTCATCAAACTCACATTTACTCTCATATGGACAAAGCCTCAAAATTACTGCAAGACATGACTATTTCCTAGACTCAACTTCTGGTTGCTTACCATAGGCTTACTCTCAACCCACCTATAGTTGATGGAATGGTCAATTTGGTCCCTTCATCGGTCAGTCTGGTTGATCAGGTAGTCAATATGGTCATGTCCTTAGTTGAATCAGTTGACAAAGTGGTCGATCCGATCTCATCATTAGTCGATCCCACTCTCCCGTTAGAGAGTGAAACCCAAGTGGTCGATCTGTTTCCATCCATCGACCCCACTCTCTTGTTAGATAGTGAAACCCAAGCAGTCGATCTGTTTCCATCCATCGACCCCATTCTCCCCTTGGATAATGAAACCCAAGTGGTCCCGTCATCGATTGATCCTACTCTCCCACTAGAGAGTAAACTCGATATTGCCCACATTTTTCTCATTGATACAGAATCTACCATGCTAGGGGGAATTCATCCTTCTCCCATGGAGCCCCCTCCAAGTATAACTTATGTTTAGCTTTGTCGAGATTTTACCGTGGTGCATTAGGTAAGATCTCGTATAACATGTCGGACTGAGAGTAAATCAGTTCCAGCTGCTGGGATCTCATAATAGCCTCTTCTTTAGAAAACACCCCGAACATTGTTACATATTTGGACATGCAAGGAACCAAAGACTTTAAGAACCACTCGAGAAATAATGCATGAGGGACCTTGAATTTAATAAAACTCTTTCATAGCCACCATTCTCGGATGTGATCTGAGATATGATCATCTTTCGTCTACTCAAAGTTGGCTAGCAATTCGGTGTCAGAATCGTATCTCACTAGAAACTTGAAATGGTCCAAGAAAACCATAGCTATGTCATTAAAGTAAGAATAGTTCGATTTGTCTAGCTCGATATACCATTTTGTTGCACCCTCTATAAGAGTGTTTTGAAATAAGTGCAACTAAACAAAGTCATCCTTCAACGAGTTGGATGAGCACCACAAGTGAAAAGTCGTCACGTGATCACCTGGATTTTTGCCAGGATTGCCTTCAAACTTAGGGATGTCGGAAGGAAACTTAGTTGGTATGGGAGGCCAATGTGGATCATGACAAATCAGGTCATTTAAAAATCTCGACAAGTCTGGAAAATGCAGAGTTTCCAGAAAAGGTAGTCTCCGTTGCAGAGTATTTACATGAAAAGAGGAGCCTGGATTTTGGCTAGCACTAGGTTTTCAGGAAAAGTTTGACTTATGGTCATGGTTTTGGTAGATTCCATGATGGACCTATCCAACAAAAGGGACTTGTGTCTGATGTTTTATCGTCAGCTGATTCCTGAAGTTAGATGACATGGATTGAGCAGGCATTTCTCCATGTACAGTGTTCCACAGACCTTGGTTGGGGATGGCCCCAAAAGACCCTCCTGGCATAGATATTGAACCTTACTAGGGGTTCCACATAGTGTGGAATGGGTTTCCCTCGATTGGCATCCCTTGCGAGGGAAATGAGCCCTACCAAGAATTCCCAAGACCTTGTGAGGAGTAAACTCATGTCATTGCTCCCTATGAAGGAATGAAACCTTGCACAAGGTTTTGTTGACCAAAGACAGGGTTTCCCCAGGTTGAGAAAGAAAATGAAGTAAAAGCGTTATTTCCAAGGCACCAAACAAATAAAACGACATTGATCCCACTAAATTCATGTAGGATGAAGGTCTTTGGCTCCCTCCATTAAATAAACTATAGTTGGTATTAGGCTCGATTGGTTGTTGAAACATGCCACTGAGCGAAGGGGGCAGAGGAGGAATGTGGCCCCCACCATAAGGAATAGCATTGAATGGGGCAGTGGTGCTCACTGCGGATCCTTGCAAGGGAGCGTTATATCTCCCTACTCCCATACCAGTGGTCTGCAGAGTAGAGTATGTGAGAATCGAGTTAGAGTCAAAACGAGGTATCTCATATGAAAAGGGAGTGCTCGACGCGTTCTTAATGAAGGGAATAGTGGTTGATGTTGTCGAAGGAATCAAACCATTGCCCGAAGTAGTGGGCGTAGGGAAACCCTTGGTCTTGATAGGTGGAGCTGGTGGAGGAGGGACAACACCCCCTCCATCATCTCTCACCGAACAAACTGTCGTTCAAAAGAAGTCACCTTAGGAGGGACAATATGAATTAGAAGTGGAGTCAATAAGTCGGTGATCAGAGGATTTTTTGGCCTGAAACCTTCGGTCTCGAGATAAGAAACAATGGATTCCTCTAGTGTGGGAAATTGTTCTCTCAGAGCTAGATCGGGTACAATTTCCTATGGCCTGGTAGCTTCAAACGATCCTTCTTGATCTAGCATGCACCTCAACGGTGGTGGAGGTGGCTCAAAAGTAACTAACGACATGCCCTGAAGCCTACACGAACGATGGAGCTGTTGATCTTCCACTTTGTGAAATGATCAAATGACACTGTAAGATTTAGCTAGCGTGAAATCACAGAGCACACACTAAAAATTCCTAAAGGAAAATCAATCATACAACTAACTAGTAGGAAGAACAGTTACGCCAATTGACAATAGAGAAACTTATCTGTGCAAGTGTAACTCGAACACGGAAACACCCTCCGAGTATACTCTGCAAAGTGTGATCCAACGTCTATCCTAGGTACCATGGTATACCCCCGCATTCACATGTGTAAGTCTATAAAAATTGACAACTAGGTTTCCAACTCGCAGTTAGTCACCAAGTGGGTACATTCGACTGTCGGGTTGATCGTAATGGGTAGGATAACAAAGGATGAATCCCTTCAAGGGTACCAAAGGAAATTGGTCCAAAAGAAAAATGAGGATCTAGAATGGATTCGAGGTCCACGAGGCTCCATATTCAAATGAGATTAGTGTGATTCCCAAGAAAAACCCTCAATATACAATCCCCACTACGCTTGGTTCAACTTTGGAGGGGTTATCTCCTCTGTCTTTCCTTACGTGACCTCGTGTTTAGCCCCTATGTTAGAGGGGGGTCCCGACTAACTCTTATGACATTGGAATTTAGACACTCCCTATCATAGACTCCAATGTTTGATTTAGATGGCCTTGAAGAGTTTCCTCTTCACATCTATTTCAAGGCCCTAAAGCCTAGACTAGTTGGTGAACCCTACAAACAAAAAGTCTAATAGATTTTAAGTTAAGCGTTGATTTTATGGGCTTGATTTACTCAAGGATATGAACGTGCAACTTGTGGTGTTTGTAAGAGACGAAAGAGAAGAAAACTTTAGAGCATTTTATGAAAAATCAAACTAGATACTTCAAATTTAAAGCAAAGGCTTGTAAATATTTGTGAATGTCAACTTTTCAAAACAATATTCCAAGATCCTATAACTCAAAGTTTCCTAAAAGAGCTTTTTGTTTCACAATGAAAAACTACTTATACTTTCAGGAAAATAAGAAGGAACTTTGAAACATAAACTCTTTTATTTTTGTAAAAATGAAACTTACGCTACTATAACCAAACTAAATGCATGAACGCAATCTTTTTTAATTTTTTTTTAAATGCTTAAACAAGAAAAATAGAAGTAAAAGATTATTTTCATTTTTCGAAGCATAAACTGGATAAAGAGAAGATAAAACCCAAGACTCATACAAAACCTAGAACACTGCGTAAATGTAGGGACTCAAAAGAATCTAGAGGAGGATCTAACGCTTATACGCCAACTCTAAACCTCTAAGGAAAACAAAGAAGATCAAGAAACAAGTTAAAATTGAATATTTAACCCAACCAAAGACCCTGTAAAGTCCAATAAAGGCCTGAGAATCCCAAAGGTTCTATCACGAAAGAGAAAAAAACTTCTTTTTTTAAAAACCCTTCAAGACATAGAGATGTGGGTTATTACACTAGCAGCCTATGTATTTACACAAGTTGTATATTGTACAGACTGCGTATGTACGTGGGCTAAGCCAAAGCAGGGCACGTACACCTATGAGATTTTTCAAAAAGAAAAAGTGCTTGGCATACTAACTGGGCAAGGAATATTGGTAGGCACCTGGGAGGTGACCAGAGACCCTAAACTGACTCAGTAAACTTGAAAAACTCAAAAAGAACTTGAAAAAAAAAAATTTAACCAAAATCTCCCACTAAGACCCTCGAGAGATTCCCCAGTGGAGTCGCCAATTCTGCTAGCGGGTAAAATCTCCCTATTACTATACTGGGTCGAGGTACAAGAAGAGCACTGACTTCCCTTAAAATACATTCATATTCTTAAACTACCCCAAAACTATCTAAACTGAAAGACAAAAGAGAAGAAGGAATATTAGTAGGTATACCTTTGGTCCTAATGTCTGATGTAGACTTCATTCACCTTTGTAGCTTCCTAGGCTGTGGGTCTCCTCCCAAAGCAGACCTACAAGAACACTTAGGCAAACAATGCTACAAGTATACAATCTCTACTTGTTACTTTCAATATTCAGATATGAGCATAGATGCATTAATCAATAAAGATATAAAGACGTAATGTATTGGGACAGGAAAGAACTCTTTTGTTCAAAATTAAGATTAGAAATATTACAACCTTCTTATTGGCAAACACTCTGCGAACTAGGTCCAGGATCCTCTTATTACTGCTCCAAGTGCATCATTCCCGTGATGCCTCTCACAACCAACTGATCTCTTTGGGGAAAGGGAAAGGGTTGTATAAGGAGAAAGGGATGGAGGGGGAATGTTGAGGCCAAATCTCATAAAGCGCTGCAAAACTTGGGCTAGAAGGGGAAGGTATTTTGGCAAGGTTTCTTTGTTCTCTTGCTTGATGTTGTAAATGGGGCCCCAATACCTCTTTTTATATGAGAAAAATATGGTTATTCAGTTTGGGGACGGGCTACAATGTGTAAAATGGTTGGGAAACCATCGATAGCCCGTAAACTCCGTCAAATTCCTTGCAATTATATGTTTTTGGCAACTTTTGGAGGTAAATGTGGGCTTTCTAGCATGCATCTCGTGTATGTATGCGGGTTTTCTAGTATGCAGCTAGCGTGTGTACGTAGGAAATAGTTTAACAAAGAGCGTACATGTTCCAAAAAATGGTTTTTTAAGAAGGATCCTCAACAATGATTTGGAAAATTGTGTAAATGGAAAGGATAATGCCATGTATGCATAAGTAGGGCATTTTTGGACTATAACACCATCCACGTCCAATCCTTGTCCTTATCCTCCACATGTGTCATCATCCACTGATCCTCCTCCTCTACATGTGTAACAATCTTTTGATTCTTTGGACACTATGTTCACTTCAGGTATTGTTGCACATGCTGATGATATTGATATAGAGACATTTGATAGTGCACTTATGTTGACATTTTTTCTGACATTATTATTGATAGACCCTATACCTTTGGTATAAGAGACATTGATACATCTGGCTCAGGTGGTGGAACTAGATAGTAGTGGCAATGATTGACATGTATATCCATTCTTGTATATTTGACTTGAGATGTATATATGACATGTTTATTGCAGATTTTGTTGAGGTGTATGTTTGACATGTATACTCATATGTATATCCCTCATGTATATTATTTTTTCCATATAATGTTGTGGTTGTTGTTGTTTGATTTATAAAATGTATTATGAGTGTGCTAATGATTTCTCTGTTTTTAAGTTAAATTTGAGATGTATCACTCATTTATATTTACAATTTACATATAATATTTAACTTTACTTTTATGAAATCGTTTAATTTAGATTGTGATTGCAAAAAGTTTTAACCATTAATACCATATAATGCTTAACTCTTCTTCAAGGTGAATTGTTTGTTGTCCAACAAGATACAATATGTTGATTAAACATGTTTAGAAACAAAAATACTTAAATATGATGAGTGGAATGATCGTGATTTGAATATTTATGTATTTTTTATATATTATAATAATAACATTATAATATAACTATTCACTAATAATGATGGTGATGTAATAATAATTCTATTTTTAAAATTTTTGTTATTCAAATATTACAAGACAAAGTTATAATATAATTTTTTGTTAAAATCAAAATTATTATATTTTATTAATATTTAAATTTTCCAAGTATTTTATTAATTTATATTATCCAACTATTATAATATATTCAATTTATTCAATTAAATTTAAAATACTAAATAAAGAATAATAATACATTTTAATGATCTAATGATCTATACACTTTTGATGAAATGGTTTCACAATTTTTATTTTAATACTAACTTTATGAATCTTCTATTAAAAAAGAATATCACCAAACATTTTATAATTTGTATTTTAAGAATTAGTAAAATTGACAAAGGTTTATATACATTTAGATAAATATAGATCATTAAAAATTTCCTTAATCTTGACTAGGCTCTATAAAAACATTCTTTTAGAATTTCCATGTCCTTCTATATTGATAATTATTTCGAGAATGTAAAAAGAATGATTGATATGAATTTATATGATTATAAAACAAAAGGATGGAATGGAATAGGTGAAGGCCATGATAGTTGCACTAGTTAAAGTTGGGAATATCATCAAAGTTGGTAATGCCAACACAACAAATGTGATTCCATAACTCAATATAAATGTTGCACAAAGTTATTTTGTTGGAATTGTCCTTAGAAGTTCCATCAAAGTATATATTTATTTGAATTTTTATTTTTTCAAACAATAAAAAAATTGAGGTTTGATTTCTTAATATCTTCATTTTTTTGTTAAATAAAATATAATTTAAAATAAATATTTACTATAGTATGTCACCAACTTTGTGATATCTCAATTAATGCTTAGTAATTCAAAGGTTACATAAACATATGTTAATGCAATACAACACAAATTTGCTATAATAAGCAATAAATATAACAATAAAAATATATCAAAGCCACATCTTATGCTTGTATTATTTAATGTATTTTCAATATGGTAGTTGTAAATGGTTGTTAATTTTTCATATCCAATATAATTATAAAATGAAGAAAAAAAATATAATTGGTCATTATAGATACACATAATAAAATGACACGTCCACGATATAAATGTTGAAACAAAGCATTTGCAAATCAGTCTTAGTTCAACTAATACTCTATGGAGAGTATTGATGAAGAAAGGAATATGGCATTGGGTGATAAAAGACAAATATTTACCTCACGGATCGGTTCCTACATGGTTAAGATCGGCCTCAATGGTCTCGACTTATAGATCAAAGACTTGGAAAAACTTGATTAATTCCTTACCTCTAGTATTACAATGGTTGGCACGAAATCTGGGCTCAAGACATTCTATCGTTATTGGGAAAGATGTCATCCTGGGGATGGGGAAGGACTCTTTTCTATCAAGGGACTTAACTGATAAACTTAACCAGAAAAACGTTCATCTGCTATATCAAGCAGGTTGTGATATTACACAGGGATCAATCTACTCAAATTGGTTAGATACTGCAGCTTTGGGGCTCGAGGGAGACTTAGTAGCTGAATGAGAAAAGTACTGAAAGATTTTGATAGGCTCAGGGATTCATCTTCAGGATCGTCTGGATGATTTATTATGGATGGGAGGTGATAATTTAGGACATCTAACTATCAAAAATGTTTATAATGCAGTGGCAGCAAAACTTTGGAAATTTAAAATAGGTGGGTGGAGGAAAAAATAGTGGAAATGGGACTATCCTTTAAAAATTAAGTTATTTAAAAGGTTGGTAGCAGAAAAAAAAATTCTAACCTGGAAAAATATTCAAAAAAGAGGTTGGGTGGGGCCAGGTATTTGCTTCCTATGCAAGGGTAAAAGGGAAATTGGTAAACATCTCTTTGTGAATTTTCCTTTCACTCTTTCAGTATGGAATAGGATTAAAACCATGCTAAAATTCACGAATGGATGGATCAGTCTTTCAGTGAATGAGTGCTTTGAAAATTGGGAAAAACAGAATTTTGATTATCATACTCTACCTGCCTTCATATGTTGGTTTATTTGTCTTGAAAGAAACTTGACAATATTTGAGGTAGGTTATCCTTCAATACAGAAGATAGCATTCCAATCTATTGGTGTAGCGAGCAACTACAAAATTAAGGAAAAATAAACTCTTCCTAGATATGTACATGTGCATATTCCAAAAGATAGATCCATTGGATGGTTTGACAAAGAAACACAGCAATTTAGCGAACAAAGTGGGGCAGGAGTTTTGATAAAGATCAATAGTAACACTTCATTTAAGTGGACTCTAAACTGCGGTTGAGGAACAAACACAAGGGAAAAACTAATGGGTGCTTGGGCCTCTCTAATTTTGGCTGCAAGATTGTCAATTCCATATTTACATTTGCTAGGGGATTCTAAGATAGTTATTGAGTGGCTCAATTAGAAAGGATCTCTTCATGTTGTATCCCTATAAATCTAGAAGGAAAGGATTAAAGACATTCTCAATTATTTCAGGAATATATCATTTGCTCATATTTCAGAGAAGAAAATCAAGAGGCAGACAGATTATCTAAATTGGATCTAACTAATCTTCCTGAAAGCATAGCTTTCAACCAGTGGGAGGATGGTCATGAGGGGGCTACTCTTTACTTAAAGATGTTTTAATTATATTGAAGTCTAGTAATATATTGTTGGTCACAATAGCTATAGTATGCAACAAAGTATGAGTGACAATACTTCTATTTTGAATTTTGTTCTATTCTGGATATGTAGGGGTTGATGTCTATATTATAAGTTTTTCTACTTTGATCTCAGTGTTAGCTATGCATGGTGCCACAATAGCGCAATATCCAAAGGACCTATGTTGTAAGGCCATATGTAAGAGAACCTTTCATATTTTTATGAAATATAGACAAATTTACTATGGAAACTTCGGTCTTAGTTAGTGTCATCATCTTGATTATGTTCCCTCACTTGGCATTGTAACATTGTTGTTCTAAAAAAGATGTTTAGATCTCGTATCATGTCTCAATACTAACCAACAATCCCCATCCAACACATCACGGATAAAACATGGACCCAATGTTTTGGAAAACATAAGAAAACATTTTTTAGATTTAATACATATTAGCCCACTATCATGATCTTCCTTTACATTTCTGGTTGAAGGTATCCCACCACTTGTAAAATAACACATTGAAACAATGAGGAAGGTATCCCACCACTTGCAACAAAAATAACACATTGAAACAATGAGAAGTACACTTGCATGATCTCTTGTATCTTTCCAATGTAACCTAACTTCCCCTCTATTAGGTTTTGATCACAGTGGTTAGCATGACTAGATTGGTCAAACTCGAATGCCACTTTGCAATCTTGTGTGATGTGTTCATCATCAACATACTTAGTGCGAAAATCATGTCCATATGCCCACATAGATGGGAACAAATGCACCTGTAAAAATCTGAACAAAGGATGATGTCATATGTCTAATAACCGAAACATTAATAAAAACATAATACATGTTACAATTCAAATGTACAATATTATAAATAGAATATGATACTCAGAGAGGTTATTACAGAGTTGTTGCACCCAATCCCTATGTTTAGTGCATCCATATCTTCTCCATGTGGGTTACGAACATACATCGGATATTTCTCTTATATCTAGTCAGCCACCCAACAGTTGGGACATATTTTTGGCATATTTTCTTTTAAATGATCAGGATAATGCACGCTTCTACCATTCAACCATCTGAATGATTTTATGTCAATGTTCCATTTCCTTCTTTTATCTTCATACAACATGACCCATGGTCGGTTTTCCTCCACATTGTAAAGAACGAATTTATTAATGGCATCAATTTCTAAATTCGTTGATGTATACAACAATTCAAAACGAATATCATGAGATCAAATATATATTATCAAATTAAAGAACAAATTTATTGATGGCATAAATTTTTAAATTTGTTGATATATAGAAGAATTCAAAACGAATAGCATGGGATCAAATATAACAAAGTTACCAACTTAATGAGAATTGTGACCTCAAAACAACAACTCTGGCACAAAAAACCCATATTTTTGCAAAAAAAACATGAAAATCAACACCCAATTCAAAAAGTGGTGCTATCGGTAGCACCATTTTTTCAAACAAGGTCAAAATTACAACTTTTTCAAACATGGCCTTCAAAACTCATACAGTAGCTCAGAAAAACCTTCAAATCGACACCTAAATAAAAAAATGATTTTACATAAATTTTTATTTTTGAAAACATTAAATTTATAGATACTTTGTTATCGTATTTTTAACAGTCGGTACCATTAAAACCAAAACCTCAAAATCAACCATCAAATACTGGTAGCACCCATTTTAAATTTGGGGTATTAAAATGACATTTTTTTTTAAGTGCTAATCAAAATCATCGTACTACAAACAAAATCATCAAATAAAAAATGAAACGTAAGCCAAAAAAAACATGACAAAAAAAATACTAAAAACATGTCAAAATAATAAAAAAAGATCTAAAATAAAAGAAAATATTAACAAAACATTACAATTCCCTAAGTTAATTTTTTTTTAAACATTTAAAATAAATAAATAAAACACAAAATTTCATTGCAAATTAAAAAAAAAAAAACCAATCTATATATGATTAATATATATAGTTATTCTAAAAGAAATATTGACAATCGCAACCAAGGGTTTGGCTCCACCAAGGGTTCTGGTTTCAGGGCCATAGCTGCCATGAGTGCTCCTGGGGGGCGGGGAATCGGCACCCCCCCTCCTTCCTCGACTGATGACGCCTTCAAGAAACTAGTCAACACCCAAGGTAAGAAAACCTCTCAGTCTGAAATCCCAAAATTCATCAAGAAACTTGACGCAATCCCGGAAATAACGTTGTTGGAAGACCAGCCCATCAAGATTGCCATGGCTTTGGCTGAGAGGGGCTTAGTCGGCCAATTTATGGGGTTATGGCCTTCGACAAAGACAATGAACGACTGGATCCAGCGAAACTGGAGGCCCCAACTGCAACAAAGCGTAACCTGCTACCCCGTGAGAAGGGGCTTCTTTATATTTGAGTTCATTTCGAAAGAATATCGTGATCTAATATTCAGGAGCAAGACTTATTTCATGGGCACCCAAGGCATTTATCTAAATATATGGATGCTTGACTTCGACCCTACTGTTGATGTTCCAAAAGAGGTCTCGGTCTGGGTCTGCCTCCCAAATCTCCTGGTCCACTGCTGGAGCTTCCAATCCCTACAAATGATTGAAAACAGGCTCGGGAGGTTCATCGATAAAGCCGACAAAAAGGGAGATTACACCTGTGCCAGAATATGTGTAGAATTCGACCTCGAAGATGGGCTCCCAGAAGTGGTAAAAATCTCTGTAGGAACCAGGCAAAATTACCAAAAGCTAGATTATGAACACCTGTCGTTCAAGTGTAGGAATTTCCACGAACATGGCCACTTCCAGAGGAACTGTCCTAAAACTCATCCTTCGACGAAAGAAGATGGCGAAGGTTGGCAGAAGGTAAAGAAAGGAAAGGCAACAAAGCCAAAAGAAAAAAAATCTCAATATCTAGAAAAGCAAAACCAATAAAGTCCAAAAGTTAATGAAGGAGCAATAAAATCAACCGAAGCAACAGATCCTCAACTCCATGACCCTACGACGTCTGAAACCCTTGATTCGATCCCTGATCCAATAATTTCAAAAAACCCTGCTAAATCACAGGATGAACACATCACTCTGAGCACAGAATCTAGAGGGGAATCTGATGGAGGAACCTCTAAATCAAGTAGATGTCATGGGACGCCAAAAAGGCCATCAAGAGTAAGGAAACCTGAGAAAAAGAAAAGAGAAGAACAATCCTACTGGGATGTAGCGCAAGGAGCCCAACACACCATTCCCGAAATGATGAGCACCAGATCCACAAGGAAGCAAGGGAAGGCCTCGAAAGAAGACACCATCCTCCAAATCGTCAAGTAATGCAGTAAATCTCTTGGAACTGTAGAGGTCTCAAAAATAAATTAAAATAATATGCCCTGAGAGATATAGTCTGAATGACAAAACCCGAGATTCTCCTAATCCATGAGACTAAACTAGAGGAAGATGACCTTCTCTGTGCAAGATATTCATTCTGGAAAAAAGGACCGAGAAAAGCTATAAGTGCAAGAGGAGCCTCGGGAGGTATAGCCACCTTCTGGGACAACTCTAAACTAGATCTAATTGATGAAGAAAGCAACACTCATTGGGTCTATACCAAACTGATCCATAAAGATTCGGGACATCAGGTAAGTCTGTTTAACCTCTACGTCCCAGTTCTTATGTCATAAAATAAGACCTGTTGGGACTCTCTAAAGCTTTTCCTTAATGCACATAACACTGAAAACTTAATAATCATCGGAGATCTCAATGTGACCCTCTCATCCACGGAAATAAAAAGGGGGCTCGTCGGTCCACGATCCAGCAAGAGAATGGGTGGAATATCTTATGATTGATTGGGATGTGGAAGATGTCAAGCCAAACTGGGGAAAATATACATGGTCCAACAAACAGGTTGGCCCGGGACATATTGTAGCCCAACTAGATATATTCCTGGTCCAATCCTCCTTCCTGACTTTCGGTCTCATGGCAAGATCAAAAATCCTTCCAAATTAAACCTCCAATCATAAACCCATCCTCCTTTCTCTCGACCCTGGGAAAAATTTGTGCCCTATCCATTTCTGTTTTAGCCCCCTCTGGACAAGCCAAGAAGGTTTCCAGGAAGTCGTCTCTGAATCCTAGCAAAGACAGATGCTAGGCTCCCCTTTCTTTGTTTGGGAAGAAAAGCTCCATAGATTAAAAAAGGACCTCAAATCTTGGGCAAAGAACTTCATCTCACCTACCACAGAAAAAATCCACACTCAAATCTCGCTAGACCGACTTCAAAAAGCCTCTGAAGACAACCCATAGACCAAGGAATCTTTATCCCAAGAGATCGACCTCCAAAAATCCCTCCACAAAGCTTGCAGAATCGAAGAAGAGTATTGGAGAATAAAATCAAGAAATGTCTAGCTCCAAGTTGGGGATAAAAATACAACCTATTTTCACATGCAAGCGGAAGCTCGGAAGAGTTTCAATTCGGTTACTCAAATTAACTTCCAAGGTCAAGTCATCTAAGATTTTGAAGGAATAAAGAGAGTCATGTACTCCTATTTCAAAGATCCGTTTACCGCCCCAAAAGCTGAAGCTTTAGATCTAGTGAGCTATCCATTATCTTCAGTTCCGAAGCTAGTAGGGATTGAGGAGAATAAAAAGTTGACAGCTCCAATAAACATGCAAGAGATATGAAGAGCCTTAAACCAAATGGATCCAGACAAATCCCCTGGTTCGAATGGGTTCATCGCTCGGTTCTACATCTCCTGTTGGCCTACTATCCAAAAAGATCTTCTCAGAATGGTCAAGAAAACGCAGAAGTGTCTCAAGATGGGAGGAAGCACCAACTCTTCCTTCCTAGCTTTAATTCCCAAAGAGAAAGGAGCCAACAACTTCAGCAAATTCCAACCCATCTCCTTGTGCAATACAGGGTACAAGATCATCACTAAAATAATTGCTAACAGGCTCAAGAATCTACTCCCTGGAATAATTCCGGAAAATCAAGGAGGCTTCATAAAAGGAAGGCATATCTTGGACAATATCATCTTGGTCCAAGATGCCATTCACTCCAACTGCCAAAGGAAATACAAAGGTATGATTGTTAAACTAGATCTAGCAAATGTGTTTGATAAAGTTTGTCTCGACTTTCTTTTTGCAGTCATGGATAAGCTTGGGTTTGGGGAAGACTTCACAAATTGGGTCAAAGCTTGTGTCTTCTGCCCCTGGATCGCCCCACTGGTTAACGGATTCCCCACAGATTTATTTCAAGCCTCAAGGGGATTAAGGAAAGGTTGTCCCGTGTATCCACTGCTTTACGCCATCCAGGCATCAGTTCTCAGCTTCCAGTTAGACAACTACCTCCAGAACAGGTCCCTTTCAGGAATAAAAATGGCCCAAAGCGTCAAACATATTAACCACGCTCAGTTCGTCGATGATACCCTGTTACTTGGAGGAGCCAACATCATCTTAGCTAGGCACTTCAAATCTTATCTCAATAAGTACAAGGACGCCTCAGGTAGCGAAATCAGTCTGCACAAAAGTAATATTTTCGGGTGGAATTGCATGGCTAGGGAAATCATGAACATTTCCAGAATTCTCGGAATCGAGGGTACAATTACTTGGGACTCTTTCAAGTATCTAGGAGTTCCCCTTTTCAAAACATCCCCAAGAGTAACCCACTGGCTTCCGCTCCTGAAAAAATTGAAGCTCAGAATTCTGGCATGGGGGGAAAACTAGCTAAATTTGGTTGGGAAAGTAGTTCTGATAAAATTTGTCCTAACTAGCCTACCTCTTTTCCAGAACTCAATCCTATTGGCCCCTAAAAAAATTAATCTCAAAATCGATCAAATGATGAGGTGCTTCCTCTGGGAAGGAGGTAGGAACAACGAAAGAAAACTTCACCTTATCAGCGAGGACAAGATAAAAAAGCCTCTGCTGGAAGGAGGCCTGCAAATCCAAGACGTGACCACCCAAAACCTTGCAATGGGAGCCAACATTTTGTGGCTCTTAGTGTCAGGGAAAAAAACATGGAGTAAAATAACCCTCTGCAAAAAGTACTTCTCGAGGCAAAGAGACAAATGCCTGGAACGCCCCCCAAAAGTTATGAAAGGCTCATCGATTTTTTCTCTCCTCCTGAGAGCTCTAGAACACCTGAAAACAAATCTTCACTGTATCCCTGACAATGGAAAGAAAATTAACATTTGGGAGGATCCTATCCTCAGATCCAAACCCCTAAACCAATCGGAGAGTATGGAAAATATCAAAATATGGCTTCAGAACAATGACCGCAAAACCCTCTGGGACATCTCGGAATGGGAGGAAGGGGATAACTCTCCCTGGAAAAAATGGATCCTAGGAGATTACCCTGATTTTCTCAAGGCAGAAGCCAAGGTCCTGCTGGAAGAGCTCCAAGGAAATTCCCCTTGCAAGAACTCGATAAAAGATTCTCAAGGCTGGGGGGTCTCTACGGGGAAATACACAGTAGTTGTTGGTTACAAAAGCAATCCCTCATGTTCCTCCTGACCCCTCTCCCTGGAAAAATGTATGGAATTTCCCCTCTATCCCAAAGACTGATATGTTCAGCTAGACCTTAACCCACAAAAGTCCCCTCACCATTGAAAATCTAAAGAAGAAAGGTTGGGAAGGACCCTCCCGCTGTCCTCTCTGTAAGGAAGCCGAAGCAACTGGAGACCATCTGTTCATTGAGTGTGTGTATACAACCGAAGTCTGGACTCACTCTTTAAACCCCTTAAGCTTCAACTTCCCCTAGTCCCTTTCTGAGTTGATAAGCAACTGGAAGTACCTTTCCCAGTTCTCCATGAAGAAAAATAACCTCTTAGAAAGTTGTTGGATGTGGCTTCCTATATTCCTATTCTGGAAAGTTTGTCTTGAAAGGAACAACTGAATTTTTCGGGAGGAAAGCTAAACCCCGTCTCAGGTCGCCCAAAATATTAGAGCCATGATGAGTGAATCCCTGAACTCCAATCAGACTTTGAAGAATTTAACCCCTCTAACCCCGGAGGAAGACCTCTGGCTCACAACTTATGTCCCGAACCATACAAGCAGAGCAAACCTCAAAATCCCCCAAAAATAAATATGGGAAATAAGAATGGAAGACCTCGAGTTTATAAAATGGTGTTCCTCCCTAGAAGAGAATTGTCTCTTCTTCGACAGGGCCTCGAAAGGAAATCTCGATCCAGCAGGAGGGGGAGGGGTTTTGATGGATCCGTTGGGCAAGGTGGAACTCTCCTACGCATGGGGGCTCAGAACGAACTCCAACAACCATGCTTAAATCCTCGCCCTGTGGCAGGGNAGATTCTAGGATAATCATTCAGGCCATCAACGATAAAAATAAACCAAAGACCCTCTAGCTGGCCCACATCTACTCGAAGATAATCCTCCTCCTGTCTAAATTCACCTCCTTTAAAATCTATCATATTCTCATAAGCCTGAACAGTCTTGCGGATGTCGAGGCTAATAGAGGCTCGCTCCTGAGCAAGAACACGCTCCACGTGAATGGTGAGTACATGGACGCCTCAATCCCGTGAGCCTTACCTCTGTCCTGTCGTGTCAGGCTCTGCTCAGAATAGATTGGATGCTCTGCATATACATCCACGTGGTCTATTCTCCAGAACAGAAATCAACCACTTGCGGGCAATATCCATCTTGCATGATGATGAAGGGTACATAAAAGGTATGGAGCACCTCTCCATTCCAAGAGACTCAGCAGGCATGCTCAGCTATATCTTGGCCAAGGTGATACAGTTATTCACCGATCTAGCCCAACTCCAAAGCTATTATCGCAAGAATTCGTGGTGCAAAGGAAAGCAAGAGACAATGGCTTCGCCCTCATCTCCTAAACCCACACTAGAAGAAAGAATCAATCTTATGCAGAAATAGCTAAATAGGATCAAAGGATCGGTCAAGGAGAGCAGACCAACCTAATGCTCATCCTAGATACTATTGGAGCTAATCGCTGGGACTCCATAAATCAAGAGCTCAAAGCGCTCAGAGAAGAAGTAGTCAGCGAAGTCGAGGTCAACTTCAAAGACATTGCAAATGTGATTGGAGGGATGCGTCACTGGCTAAGCAAGCTTGAAACGAAGGTCAAGGAGCTCTCCAAAGCCTGGCCCAACACCTCAAAGGCCCGGGCGAGTTCAGACGATGACTAGCCCGTCCACCGCACTATTACTGTAATCTTCTCCCTTGTTCATGGCAGCTAAATCAATCTCTTTGGGTCCCCTTGAGACCCTCTTCTAACCTCTGGAATTTTGTAAAAATGGCTTGAGGTGTCTCTCAAAGCAATCTTTCCTGTTTTCTGCTAGACTGTGGTATATAATGCACCCGACAA
>SNQJ01S0139192.1:0-20586 GCA_010110895.2 Picea sitchensis | reverse complement strand
GGATAGGAAATGTCCATATATAAATAAACAAACCCTATAAAAAAATTTGCTCAACAAAAAATCTCCTTATGAAATATAGAAAGAGAAAGCAAAAAAACAGTGAAGACATTAGGGCTTCTGATACTGAAGGTAATTATGAAACATTTTTTTGTTTTGTTTGGGAATACACTGAAACTATTTGAATCAAATAGGGGAAAGATTAAGATGATTAATAGAATGAAGTCATTTATCTGAAATTTCTCCTCTATATATTTCTATGTGATCTACAATAATCCCTTTCGAATTTGGCTCTTCAAAAAAAGTCCACCCACTCTGAAGTATTTGTTAATAAATCTTTTTTGCACAATTCTCCCTTCTAAATTTTGTCAAAAAAATAAAAGAATGAATAGGGTTTTCATTTGTAAACACATAAACTTAAATTCTCTCTCATTGTTTCGTTGTACATTTCAGTGCATTGATGATAAACATGCACTATTTTTTTTCAAAACTTACATTTTCGGTGCTTTATACAGTGAGTAGCATATAAGTGCAGTGTGTACGTATAACACACCGATTTATTTTTCGTAATAAATTTCAATGCATTGACAGTAGACACATTTTATTTTTCTAACTTGCTTCAGTCAGTGTGCTATACTGTTAGAAATGCACCGATGCAGTGTGTAGGTAATAACACACCGTAAAACAATTTAATTTGCAAAATGAAAATGCAAATACCCACATTTAAATTTTGTGGATGTTTTTCTTTGTGAAGACAATAAGGACAGTCGGTCTTTGGTGCTTCTCTCAATTAAATTCACCAACGTGTTTGGTTTATCCATATGCATCGATGTGTCTTTATATGATTAAGTGCACCATTATGTTATCAAATTTATTTGAAATTCTATTTGAAGTTATATTGTTTTACACTTCTCAGGATAACAATTTTGGCTCAAATGTAGGAAAAAATGAATTATAATATCAAATGGTCAATTCTTTAGATTTTAGCTCATTCCATATCGTTGGAAGTCCTTCAAGTTCTCTCACACCGATTGCAGTTCGTTTAGATTTTATTTATAATTTATTTATATCATTGAATTTATATAATGTATGCAAGTGCAGATGAATAATTTTTCATTGAATTTTGTAGGATCAGGATTCAAGATCAAGTCAGATGCTCAAGATATTCCAGTAGTCCCAAAATTCCGCAAGCTCTTATCAGGAGAAAGATATCGCAAGTAGATGTTTGATGAAAATAGACAACTGCTTTATCCTACCAATCGTAACATTCCATATTCTAGTAACCAACCTAGGTCAATAATATTACACCATGAATTGGATATCTTTTATGTAGAAAACCCAGTAAGACGTAAGAAAAAGATGATTGAGTGATTATATTTTTGGATTTTCTGATCTAGGGGATCAAAAAATACTCAAAAATCAAAGTGCTCAAAAGTTCTTGAAAATAGATTCATTGCGTAGATCTCGTCCTCACGACCCCAATGCAACTTGAATGGGCTCTAACAAAGTTAGTATGCGATAGATATCGTGTTTTGTCTGTTTTCCCAAACATGCAAAAAAAGGGGATGTTGACTGTGGAGTCTGTACAGTCCACGTGTCAGTTGACCGTATGACCATAGGAATGACGTGGCAAATTGAATGAATAGGATGAATGTGCAAGTGGTTGACATGGACCAATTGTGTGCTGACACGTATCAGTTTATGGGGCAAATGGAAGGGTGCGACATGGCCCAACCAGACACCGCCACGTGACACCCCATTGTTGGTTGTTTGGTAAAAGTTTGTTGGAGTCCGTAGGGGTCAAACCCAAGACCTACAAAAAGGGAAAGGTCTTTGCAAAGACATGGTTACCAGCCTTCCTACGTTATTTCTTAACCACTATAGTATTAAACTTATATTTAAAGTTGAATGGTGAATACATCGGGCGGAAAAAGGGTTGGGGCTTAGCCCCAGCCTTGGTCATGAAACTCTTTCACCTTTCCATATGACCAAAAACACAAGGTTTCCAATAGATAGGCCAAAGGACGCGTGAATTTAGGTTGAAACTCAACCACATGGGGGCCCATGCGGCCAAGTGATCTTCCCATTAAGGCACTAATCACTCTAACAATGTGACATGTTTCTCAAATTTTGGAATGGTGCACATGGTGCTGGGTTTTGGCACGAGAAACAGAGAGGTCAGGTTCATTCACACAAAGGTGCGTTTCGACGAGCATGTACAACAAGTTATTGGGAAAAACTTCTAGGAAGTGTATTTTTCTCAATTTTTGGTCAAACCAGGTGAAGGAAGAGCGCAACTAGGGGTTTTTGGACATTTTGGAGCCATTGAAGCCATCTATTTTGAATTATGAGCATTGTAAAGCAATGATTTTGAAACTTTGAGCATATAATGAAAATGATCCATTGGAAGTTGGACCAAGAGATGTAGCCCAAGAGAGGGGTGAACTCCTTTATCATTTTGTTGTGTTATGTACTTACTTTTGATGGTTGTTTATGATTGTTTATGTTGTTCATGTTAAGTAAAAACTCATTATGTTTATGTTCTTTCAAACTTGATCTAATTGCCTAAGTCACATAAATATTTCACTTGCAAATTTGTATACACAATTTTTTTTCATTTTCAGATCAAGTTGGTATCAGAGCGAAGGTTTTTGAAGGTTTGATTGTTTGCAAGTGTTTTGTTTTCTGATGCTTACAAGGTTGAAGCTCACAAGAGGATAAGATCAAATTATAGAGCCAAGTTCTCAACTTTCAAGAAGGAGAACCATACATTCACCTCAAGCTTCAAGGAGGCATTCACCAAGTATGGCTCATGAGGAGAGTCATGAAATCCCTACTTTAGAAGATGAAACTTTCAGAAAATCCTTTTATGATATGACATAAATGGTGAAAGTTTTATTTGAATAAAGGAATGCAAGGTTGCAAGGTGAAAGCTCAAATCCTCCAAGAGGTAATGGAGATAGTGGTGATAAAACTCCAA
The DNA here is from genome assembly GCA_010110895.2 of Picea sitchensis. Lineage (NCBI taxonomy): Eukaryota > Viridiplantae > Streptophyta > Pinopsida > Pinales > Pinaceae > Picea > Picea sitchensis. The sequence goes on along the minus strand of SNQJ01S0139192.1, from coordinate 17,609 downwards.
AAGGAAATGGAGGGAATGTTGATACTCCACCTCCTTCACCTCAACCACCTCCAAATTCTCCAAAAGAGCATGGTAAAATTCCTCCACGGACTCCTTTGCTTAAGCTTGATATTAAGTTTGAATTGGCTATGGACAATGGAGAGGTAAATGCTGAGAAATTGGATAACTGGATTTGTCAAATTGAAGTGTATTGTAGGATACAAAGAATCAAAGATGTTGAAACTAAGATTCAACTTGCTTCTCTTAGATTGGAAAGTGCAGCTTTCATTTTGTGGGAAACCAAAACTCAAGAGGACATGAAGAAACATGGTAAATTTTGATCCTCTTGGAATGATTTTATTGTTGCAATTAAAAGAAAATTTTATCCATTAGCATACATGCAGAAAGTTATCATGAATTGGCAAAATTTTAGGCAAGCTAAAGGGAAAAGTGTGCAAAGATACACTCAAGAATTTAGAAGAAGAGCTTTGATTTTGGGTATAGATTTATCTTCTCAAGAAAAATTACTCAAATACATTGGAGGATTGCATAGTTATTTGAGACACACAATTCTAATGTTTAACCCTACAAATCTAGATGAAGTTTGTGTAAATGAAACTCGATTGGAAGCAAGAGGGAAGAATACTCCCCAAGAGGGCAGCAAGAAACCATTTTTTAATGGAGACAAGGGAAAGTGGAAATTCAAAGGAAATGGAAAGAATGATTCTTCAGTCAAGAAAGAGGGAGATAAACTCACATGTAAACACTGTTCAAAAGATGGCCATGACGAAGACCATTGTTGGAAACTTCATCTTGAAATGAGACCCAAAAATTTCAACAACAAAACTAAACCAAATATTGTTGCAACTACACAACATGGTTTAGGATCTGATTCGGGAGATGAAACAAAAATCACATCCATGTGTTTTCGGGGTAAGGAATCTATTACAAGTACTGGTTCTTCAAGTAGTATCCTCAATGAAACTCAACATGAAAAAGAAAGAATAGAGAATTTTCACATAAGGGTAATTTCAAAGCATACCAATATAGATATTCTCTTTGATACTGGATCTCAAGAAAACCTCATTTCTGAAGACACAGTCAAGAAATTTCATTTGGAAACTACTCCTCATCCTAAACCATATCCTCTAGGTTGGATATGTGACAATGCCAAATTGCATGTTACAAGAAGATGTAAACTTAGATTTCCGATCACTGCAAACTTTATAGATGAGGTAGAGCTTGATGTAATTCCATTGGATATTTGTGGTATTGTGTTGGGAAGCCCATATTTATATGATAGGAGAGCCATTTTTCATTGTCATGAGAACAAATATCATTTGTTTAAAAATGGAGTTGAGTACATTGTTAGAGAACATACAAAGAAGTTGAATTTGTCACTTGTAAATGCTGGACAAACGAAGAGATTAGTCAATGCTAGTAAGAGCTTTGTACTCTTGATGATCAAACCCAAAGACAATGTTGAAAAAGAATCTTTCCAAGGTTGTGATGCAAAGTTAAAATTTGATTTATATGAGTTTGTTAACCAATATGATGAGATGTTTCGGGAACCAAAAGGATTTCCTCCTAAAAATGGTATCCAACATGATATTCAATTGCAACAAGATTGTCCTCTTCCAAACATTGGTATGTACAGGATGTATGTCATGGAGAATGATGAAATTAAAAAACAAATCCAAGAGTTGCTTGAAAAAAGGGTTATCATGCCAAGGTCATTGCCATGTGGGTCATTAATTGCTTTAGTACCAATGAAATATGGTACATGGTGCATGTGTGTAGATTTCAGAGCCTTGAACAAGATTACGATAAAGAATCGTTACCCTCTTCCTAGAATTGATGATTTGTTTGATCAATTGAAATATGCTAAGTATTTTACTAAGTTGGATTTGAGAAGTGGATATCATCAGATTAGGATTGCTGAAGGAGACACATGGAAGCCAACTTTCAAAATAAAGCAAGGTTTGTTTGAATGGATGTTTATGCCATTTGGGCTTTGTAATGCTCATGCTACATTCATGAGAGTTATGAATGATGTTTTAAGGCCTTTTATTGACGACTGTGTAATTGCCTACTTGGATGACATATTGATATTTAGCAAATCTCATGAAGAGCATGTTAGGCATGTAAATCAAGTTTTATATGTATTGAAGAAAGAAAATTTGTTTTTAAAGATGTCTAAATGTGAGTTTGGAAAGACCTCACTTGTTTACTTGGGACATATTGTTGGAGGAGGAGAATTGAAAATAGATACTTCAAATGTCAAATTCATTTTGGATTGGCCCAAGCCCAACAATGTAACAGATGTAAGAAGCTTTTTAGGAGCAACCCAATATTGGAGAAATTTTATGGCTAACTTCTCTTCAATTGCAGCTCCATTACATGCAGTGACAAGCATCAAACAAGTTTTCCAATGGGGAGGAAAGAAAAAAAAATCTTTTGATGCATTGAAGGATAAGATTAGTTCAGCTCTAGTTCTTGCACTTCCTGATTTGAGACAACCATTTGAGATACAAACAAATGCAAGTAATTATTCCATGGGAGCAATCTTGTTGCAACATGGTAATCCCATTTTTTTTCATTCTGAAACTTTTAATGGTGCCGTGATTAATTATCCTACATATGATAAGGAGTTGTATGCATTGGTGCAAAGTGTGAAAAAATGGAAACAATATTTGTTGGGAGAATAAACTATTATTCACACAAATCATCAACCATTGCAATACTTACAATCACAAACAAAGATACAACAAGCAAGACACTCCAGATGGATGGGTTTTTTACAACAATTCCACTTGGTTATTAGGTATAAGAAAGACCTTTATAACAAAGTTGTTGATATGATTTCTAGGCCTAATCTTAGTGCTTCAATTTTTATTAAGCATAATTCTACCATGCATGAAAGATATGTTGAACATTATGCTTTAGATGTTGATTTTAAAGAGGTTTATGAAACTTTGTGTGATTCTAACCAAGTTGAGGAATCCATGTGCATGATAAACTTTTGTATCATCTTGGCAAGCTATGTATTCCACAGGGTAAAAGAGTCAACATCATAAGGGAAGCACATTCTTCTCTTATTGTTGGCCATGTTGGTGTAGGCAAGACAGTGGCTAATTTGCAAAGGTATTGCTATTGGCCTAAAATTAATTAAAGTGTTCCAAGATATGTAAGAGGATGTTCTCTATGTGCTACAAGTAAGCATAGCAATAGAAAGTTGGGTTTGTATACTCCACTTCTAGTTCCCTTTCGTCCTTGGGAAATAATTTCCATAGACTTTGTAGGAGCATTACCTATGTAAAAAAATAATCATGATTATCTTTTTGTTCTGGTTGACCGTTTCAAAAAAATGTGTATTTTGATGCCTTGTATGAAGCAGGTTACAGTTGAACAAACGACACAAATGTTCTTTCATCATGTTTGGGTACATTTTGGGTTGCCAAAATCCATTATTTCTGATCGATATTCTCGATTTATTGGGAACTTTTGGTCAAGCTTATGTGCACTCATGGAAACCAAGCTGAAAAGAGCACAATATTTCATCCACAAACTGATTGTCAAACAAAAGTGGTGAATATAACAGTAGTACATCTTCTTCGTGGTTATTGCAACAAACATCCTAATCTTTGGGATGAGCACCTACACTACATTCAACATGCTTATAACCGGGCTAAGCATTCTTCGACTCAAACATCTCCATTTGAGACATGTTTTGGTTATTTGTCAAAATATCCTTTAGAGTTGATCTTTGGGAAGGATGTTCCTATTGATGATCATTATGACATTGATAGAGCAAAGAAGTTCATTGAACAAATTCAGTTGGTGCATCAAATGGTACAAGAACAGTTGGAAAAGAGCCAAGTCAAGTACAAGACAAGACATGACAAGCATCGTGTTGATCACAATTTCAAAGTTGGAGATGAATTTTGGACTTACATTAGAAAAAAGAGGCTTAAAGGAGAAGGTAAAAAAATTAAACCAATTAGATATGGACCTTTCAAGACTCTTGAAAAGATTGGTAATACTGCCTTCCATTTGGATTTGCCTTCTTATATGCAAATGTATGCAGTTGTTAATGTTGAGAATTTGAGATTGTATGAGCCTCCTTTGATTAATGATCAAGGAGAACATGTTCAGTTTCCTTCCATAGATGACTTCTCACGATAATATCTTTCAGAATTGCATGAGGACACAATCCTTGACAAAAAGATAAGAACTTCAAAACGAGGGAATTTGGAGTACCTTCGTGTTGGTCTAAAAGGCACAAATCCAAGTAAAGATAAATGGATTAAGGTTGGAAAGGTGAGGGAAATGTACCCTCATCTTCAGATTGACTGAAAGTAGTATTTTGGAGGTCCGAAATCTTCCCAATGGGGAGGAGTGATCTAGGGGATTAAAAATGCTAAAAAATAAAAGCGCTTGAAATTTCTCAAAAACAGATTCATTGCGTAGATCTCTTCCTCATGATCCCAACGCAACTTGAATGAGATCAAAAAAATTTCGTATGCAAGAGATATCACATTCTTTCTGTTTTCCCAAATAGGCAAAAAAAAGGGGATGTTGATTGTTCAGTCTGTACAATCCACGTGCTAGCTGACCGTACAACTGACGTGGCAGGATGAATGGGAAAATGATGACATGGTAGGTTGACCATGCAAGTGTTTGACATGGACCAATTGTGTGCTGACATGTGTCAGTGTACAAGGCAAATGGAAGGGTGCCACGTGGCACCCCGTTGTTGGTTGTTTGGTAAAAGTTTGTTGGAGTCCGTGGGGGTTGAACCCGGGACCTCCGAAAAGGGAAAATTATTTGCAAAGGCTGAGATACCAGCCTGCCTACATTAGTTCTTAACCACCATAGTATTAAACTTCTATTTAAAGTTGAATGGTGGTTACGTTGAGTGAAAAAAGGGTTGGGGCTTAGCCCCAACCCTAGTCACAAAACTGTTTCACCTTTCCATATGACCAACAACATGAGGTTTCCAATAGATAGGCCGATGGGAACATGAATTTAGGTCGACACTTAACCACATGGGGCTATGCATCCAAGTGCTCCGCCCATTAAGGTGCTAATCACTCTAACAATGCGACATTTTGCTCGAATTTTGGAACGGTGGGTGTGGTGTTGGGTTTTGGCATGGGAAACACACAGAGGCCAGGTTCATTCACATAGAGGTGTGTTTTGGCGAGAAGGTATAACAAGTTATTGGTAAAAACTTCTAGGAAGTGTATTTTTCTCAATTTTTGGCCAAACCAGGTGTAGGAAGAGCCCAACTACAGGGTTTTTGGACATTCTGGAGGCATTGAAGCCATCTATTTTGCATTCTGAGCATTGTAAAGCACTTATTTTGACACTTTTAGCATATAATTAAAGTGATCCATTGGAAGCTAGACCAGGAGATCCCAAGATATGGGCGAACTCCTTTATCATTTTGTTGTGTTATGTGCTTAATTTTGATGGTTGTTTATGACTGTTTATGCTGCTCATGTTAAGTAAAAACTCATTAAGTTTATGTGCTTGCAAACTTGATCCAATTTCCTAAGTCACATAATTATTTCAATTGCAAATTTGTATTCAAAAACCTTTTTCATTTTTAGATCATTTTTAGTGGAACTAATCTAAATGTACTTTTTAATTCGACATTTTTTTTATAAAGTGGTTGGTTTCATGTTTATTATTGGGAAAAAGATGTCCATGCTTCTAATAAGTGTTTGATATAATGTTTGAGCATACTAAATGCATTGTTACTAATATTATCAATGTAATGCTCAATATTTTTACAATCAACATTCTGATGACGAGCGACCTGTCCACCATTTACCATTGCACCCCACTATGATGTCAAATTGAGAGATTGCTTCTAAACAAGCACAAATCAGAGAGGAAGCATAATGAAAAATGGTTGAAACAACCACTTATTCAATTCCCACTATGTCCTGAGTCACCAATTCAAAGCCTCTACAGTAACACTAGTTCTTCACATGTTGGGGATGGAGGCAATGATATAGAGGATGGTATGGGTGATTTCTTGTGGGATACCCAAGCCATGGAGGGTAAGTTGTTAGATGCATTCCATAAAAATGAACTAAGGGATGACGTTGACGTCATAGATACCTTCTTCGAAAGCTTGAAATGTGCTTCCACCACCCCTCACTTTGGTCGATTACAGGGGTCAAAGTCTACCCAACTAGGGAAAACAATGTTACTATACAACTTGAAAGCAATGTATGGTATGCCAAACATGTGTTTCTCAACACTTTTAAGGTAACTAACCATTAAGTCCCTTAATTTTTTAAGGAATATTGTCACACAATGAAGAAAGAAAAGGGTTGATTTTATTCATGCTTAATGACAATGCACATTTCTATTACCCACTAATTGCAGGTTACACAAAGATAAGGTATTTCCGAGTGATAATGTATTTTCCGATACCTGCATAAAGGAAAAGCAAATGATGAAAATGTTGGATGTTGAGTACATGCCATACCACACATGTAAGAATGATTGTATTCTATACAAAAATGAATATGCAGACAAAGAGATATGTCCATAATGTGGATATGACATGTACCATAAATAAATAAATAAAATGGGTAAGGCACATGGTCTTCCTTATAAGATATTGAGGCACATGCATATAATTCCAAGAATTTGAAGGCTCTTCCGTTGCAAACAATTATCCATATTGCAGGGGTGGCATGCCTTACATAGAAGTGATCGAGGAGTTATGCAAATCCCAACAGGTTCAATTGCCATGAAGCATATAGAGGATACATGGCTCGATAAATTCAAGGATGAAGTACATAGCCTACGATTGAGCATAGTTATGGATGAAGTTAACCCATATTCCCTCCAAAAAACCAACTATTATGTTTGGCTAGTGGTAGTGATTAATAACAATATCCCCCCATAGTTGTCTATGAAGAATGAAAATATTATATTGGCTCTTATGGTCCTGGGTAGATGACAAGTGAAGAGAATGGGTTTCTACCTCCGACCATTGATCGATGAATTTAAACAATTATAGGAAGTGATACATGTATATGGTGTTATAAGACCCATCCCAATGGAGAGGTATTTTACATTGTATGACATATGTGCGTATACCACACATGATTTGTTTATATCTGTAATGTTATTTTGCATATTTCATTTGGTGCAACTATATTTTTTACACTAACATGCTTTGTATACGATACAATCGCAAGTCTTGTAACAAAAGGGTATCATGGATGTAAATGTTATGGACCTTCTATAAAGTCTAGGTGGTCCAACCACCTATGAAATTCGATGTACGAGTGTTCAAGGGTATTCCTACTATAAAACCACCCTTATAGAAGAATTGTATATGCTTTCAATGGTAAACTAGAGAGAACCCAGACACTTGAAATAATGATACCGATGGATTGGATTAGTGCATATGACACAGAGAAGGAGAAGGAAATGGTAGAATTGTTTGATTCAAATGGGCAACCTTATGTTTGATGATCCTAATTTTTTTGACACCTATGTTGATAAAATTCCCATTGGGATGAAAATGAAATATGTATTTTATGAGCTTCCATATTGTGAGCATCTTAAGGTTGGCCACTTACTAGATCCCATGCATATATTAAAAAATGTTTCATCTTATTTATGGAGGAACATATCATCAAATAAAAGCGACACATTGGTTGTTAGGAGAGATATTATTTCTTCAAATACTAAAAAGAGACAATGTCCAAGAAAAGAAACTAGAGGAGAGGCTAGTCCCTCTTGGTATTTTAAAGAAGGTGTTGTCCCATGGATTTTTTTATAAAGATGATCTTTCTATGGCGAAGGATGTTATATTGGGTTTGAAGCCACCTTCTTTATATAGGTTGACTCTATGAAGTTGCTTCACTATAGAAGGGAATTTTTTGGGGTTGAAATCACATGACTATCTAAACCTTCTAAGGGTATGCATGTTGAATATATGATTCTTCCTCTATACCGTCGATAAAAATATGCTATGCACTCACAATTTTATGGAAATTAATGATGTGTGTGTCTATTTTGTGGTGTCATTATCTTTTGCTTGTGCGTGGTTGTGTGAACCATGACTTTCCCCAGGACTTGCGACATGTCATACTGAAATTATCTACATTTGTATCTTGGATCACATCAAATGAGATTCATATGTCTAGCATTCCACGGTGGCGTCGAGAGATAGCTGAGATTGTTTGTATGTTTGAGAAGGAACTTCCCACGAGTTTTATGGACTTGCAAGTCCATCTTCTAATTCACCTACCTCATGAGGTTGAATTAGTTTGGGTGCTCTCATGTCATTGACTGTTCTTCTCAGTGAGGTACATGAAAAAATTGAAGGGGTTTGTTCGACAAAGGGAAAAACTAGAGGGCTCTATGACATAGGGGTTCATAGTATACACGTCGTTCTATTATGCTAGTGAGTGCATCAAGAAAACTAACGACACAACAAGGGTAGTCATTTGGGACAACCATCGAGATGAGGACAAAATGGAAGGGGAGTTACTCCAAACGAATGAAAAAAGATGCTTGATAAAGAGTAAGTCAGTTGTATTTTGTCAATTTAGTGCAGAGAAATTATTTACATTGAAGTTGATAATATATATAACATAGTTACCAACTTAACAAGAACTCTACAGAGTTCTCGTTTTTTTGGGGGTCAAGTTTTTTACCCCATTTTTAAAAATGGTGCTACCGGTAGCAACCCCCCTCCATTTTTAGGTGTTTTTTTTTATATTTTAAATTTTATGATACATAATGTTTCCACTTTTTTTTTTAAATGCTTGTTTTTTTTAATCTATTTTCAATTTTTTTTATCAACATTGTTTTTAATCATTTTTCCATGCTTCTTTCAATCTTAAAATATTTTTTACCATTTACATTTTTGAAAATACGATTTTTCGTCTCCTTAATTAATTTATGGTTCCATATTTTTTTTAAATATAGTGGAAAATATCACTTTTAACACATTTTTTACCTCTACTTTAATAGATAGAAAATCATTGTAGTTAAATAACACTATTTTTAAACATTTAGCAAAAAAATATAATTGATTTTTTTTTTGATAAATTAAAACTAAGAAAAATAAAAGAATTGAAATTAAAAAAGAAAGACAATAAATAAATTATATAATTACCAAATCAAAGAAAATCTTAAAAAACTAAAGTGGAAAAAAAACAAAAAAATTAAAAAAATATAAAAACTAAGCTTAAATGAGAATTTTTTTTTAAAGGGTAAAAAAAACATTATAGTCCAAACTCTTTGGAAAAGTTAACAAAACACACAAAAAAAATAAAAAATATATACAAAAACCAAATTAAAACACCTAAAATACGAAATTTAATAATAATAAAAAAAACTTAAGAAAACATAAAATTACAAAACAAATTAAATTTGTTTTTTAAAAAATGAAAAATAATTAAATTTCATAACAAAAAATTAAAAAAAACATCACACACACACACACACACACACACACACACACACACACACACACACAACATGGGGGGCGATGCCGAGCATCGCCCTAACCTCCGTCGCGAGAAAGGGCTAGGTTCCGTGGGCGCCCACGGGATCTTGCCCTTGCCCGCGCGAGGGACTAAGGTGATGCCCAACATCACCCCCCATATATATAATAATAATAACTATAACTATAACTATAACTATAACTATAACTATAACTATATACATATACATATACATATACATATACATATATATATATTACAGAAATGGATAATGGGTTTATAGATTATAATCTGACAAATAGGTTGTCGGGTGCATTACATACCACAGTCTAGCAGAAAACAAGAAAGATTGCTTTGAGCGACACCTCAAGCCATTTTTACAAAATTCCAAAGGTTAGAAGAGGGTCTCGAGGGGACCCAAAGAGATTGATTTAGCTGCCATGAACAAGGGAGAAGATTACAGTAATAGTGCGGTGGACGGGCTAGTCATCATCTGAACTCGCCCGAGCCTTTGAGGTGTTGGGCTAGGCTTTGGAGAGCTCCTCGACCTTCGTTTCAAGCTTGCTTAGCCAGTGACGCATCCCTCCAATCACATTTGCAATGTATTTGAAGTTGACCTCGACTTCGCTGACTACTTATTCTCTGAGCGCTTTGAGCTCTTGATTTATGGAGTCCCAACGATTAGCTCCAATAGTATCCAGGATGAGCATTAGGTTGGTCTGCTCCTTGACCGATCCTTTGATCCTATCTAGCTATTTCTGCATAAGATTGATTCTTTCTTCTAGTGTGGGTTCAGGAGATGAGGGTGAAGCCATTGTCTCTTTCTTTCCTTTGCACCACGAATTCTTGCGATAATAGCTTTGGAGTTGGGCTAGATCGGTGAATAATTGTATCGCCTTGGCCAAGATATAGCTGAGCATGCCTGTTGAGTCTCTTGGAACAGAGAGGTACTCCATACCTTTTCTGTATCCTTCATCATCACGCAAGATGGATACTGCCCGCAAGTGGTTGATTTCTGTTCTGGAGAATAGAGCATGTGGATGTATATGAAGAGCATCCAATCTATTCTAAGCAGAGCCTGACATGACAGGACATAGGTAAGGCTCACGGGATTGAGGCGTCCATGTACTCACCATTCACGTGGAGCGTGTTCTTGCTTAGGAGTGAGCCTCTATTAGCCTCGACATCTGCAAGACTGTTAAGGCTTCTGAGAATATGATAGATTTTAAAGGAGGTGAATTTAGACAGGAGGAGGATTGTCTTCGAGTAGATGTGGGCCAGCTAGAGGGTCTTTGGTTTCTTTTTATCGTTGATGGCCTGAATGATTATCCTAGAATCTTCGAATATTGCTAGTCTTTGAACATTTTGTTCCGCTGCCAGGTTTAGTCCCTGCCACAGGGCGAGGATTTAAGCATGGTTGTTGGAGTTCGTTTTGAGCCCCCATGCATAGGAGAGTTCCACCTTGCCCAACAGATCCATCAAAACCCCTCCCCCTCCTGCTGGATCGGGATTTCCTTTCGAGGCCCCGTCGAAGAAGAGACAATGCTCTTCTAGGGAGGAACACCATTTTATAGACTCAAGGTCTTCCATTCTTATTTCCCATATTTATTTTTGGAGGATTTTGAGGTTTGCTCTGCTTGTATGGTTCGGGACATAAGCTGTGAGCCAAAGGTCTTCCTCCGGGGTTAGAGGGGTTAAATTCTTCAAAGTCTGATTGGAGTTCAAGGATTCACTCATCATGGCTCTAATATTTTGGGTGACCTGAGACGGGGTTCAACTTTCCTCCCGAAAAATTCTGTTGTTCCTTTCAAGCCAAACTTTCCAGAATAGGAATTTAGGAAGCCACATCCAACAACTTTCTAAGAGGTTATTTTTCTTCATGGAGAACTGGGAAAGGTACTTCCAGTTGCTTATCAACTCGGACAGCAGGGACTAGGGGAAGTTGAAGCTTAAGGGGTTTAAAAAGTGAGTCCAGACTTCGGTTGTATACACACACTCAATGAAAAGATGGTCTCCAGTTGCTTCGACTTCCTTACAGAGAGGATAGCGGGAGGGTCCTTCCCAACCTTTCTTCTTTAGATTTTCAATGGTGAGGGTGCTTTTGTGGGTTAAGATCTAGCTGAACATATCAGTCTTGGGGACAGAGGGGAAATTCCATACAGTTTTCCAGGGAGAGGGGTCAGGAGGAACATGCGGGATTGCTTTTGTAACCAAAAACTACTGTGTATTTCCCCGTAGAGACCCCCCAGCCTTGAGAATCTGTTATCGAGTTCTTGCAAGGGGAATTTCCTTGGAGCTCTTCCAGTAGGACCTTGGCTTCTGCCTTGAGAAAGTCAGGGTAATATCCTAGGATCCATTTTTTCTAGGGAGAGTTATCCCCTTCCTCCCATTCCGAGATGTCCCAGAGGGTTTTGCGGTCGTTGTTCTGAAGCCAGATTTTGATATTTTCCATACTCTCTGATTGGTTTAGGGGTTTGGATCTGAGGATAGGATCCTCCCAAATGTTAATTTTCTTTCCATTGTCAGGGATACAGTGAAGATTTGTTTTCAGGTGTTCTAGAGCTCTCAGGAGGAGAGAAAAAATTGATGAGCCTTTCATAACTTTTGGGGGGCGTTCCAGGCATTTGTCTCTTTGCCTCGAGAAGTACTTTTTGCAGAGGGTTCTTTTACTCCATGTTTTTTTCCTTGACACTAAGAGCCACAAAATGTTGGCCCCCATTCCAAGGTTTTGGGTGGTCACGTCTTTGATTTGCAGGCCTCCTTCCAGCAGAGGCTTTTTTATCTTGTCCTAGTTGATAAGGTGAAGTTTTCTTTTGTTGTTCCTACCTCCTTCCTAGAGGAAGCACCTCATCATTTGATCGATTTTGAGATTAATTTTTTTAGGGGCCAATAGGATTGAGTTCTGGAAAAGAGGTAGGCTAGTTAGGACAGATTTTATCAGAACTACTTTCCCAGCCAAATTTAACTAGTTTGCCCCCCATGCCAGAATTCTGAGCTTCAATTTTTCCAGGAGCGGCAGCCAGTGGCTTACTCTTGGGGATGTTTTGAAAAGAGGAACTCCTAGATACTTGAAAGAGTCCCAAGTAATTGTACTCTCGATTCCGAGAATTATGGAAATGTTCGTGATTTCCCTAGCCATGCAATTCCACCCGAAAATCTTACTTTTGTGCAGACTGACTTCGCTACATGAGGCGTCCTTGTACTTATTGAGCTCAGATTTGAAGTGCCTAGCTAAGATGACGTTGGCTCCTCCAAGTAATAGGGTATCATCGACGAACTGAGTGTGGTTAATATGTTTGACATTTTGGGCCATTTTTATTCCTGAAAGGGACCTGTTCTGGAGGTAGTTGTCTAACTGGAAGCTGAGAATTGATGCCTGGATGGCGTAAAGCAGTGGAGACATGGGACAACCTTTCCTTAATCCCCTTGAGGCTTGAAAGAAATCTGTGGGGCATCCGTTAACCAGTGGGGCGATCCAGGGGCAAAAGACACAAGCTTTGACCCAATTTGTGAAGTCTTCCCCAAACCCAAGCTTATCCATGACTGCAAAAAGAAAGTCGAGACAAACTTTATCAAACACATTTGCTAGATCTAGTTTAACAATCATACCTTTGTATTTCCTCTGGAAGTTGGAGTGAATGGCCTCTTGGACCAGGATGATATTGTCCAGGATATGCCTTCCTTTTATGAAGCCTCCTTGATTTTCCGGAATTATTCCTGGGAGCAGATTCTTGAGCCTGTTAGCAATTATTTTAGTGATGATCTTGTACCCTGTATTGCACAAGGAGATGGGCTGGAATTTGCTGAAGTTGTTGGCTCCTTTCTCTTTGGGAATTAAAGCTAGGAAGGAAGAGTTGGTGCTTCCTCCCATCTTGAGACACTTCTGCGATTTCTTGACCATTCTGAGAAGATCTTTTTGGATAGTAGGCCAACAGGAGATGTAGAACCGAGCGGTGAACCCATCCGAACCAGGGGATTTGTCTGGATCCATTTGGTTTAAGGCTCTTCATATCTCTTGCATGTTTATTGGAGCTGTCAACTTTTTATTCTCCTCAATCCCTACTAGCTTCGGAACTGAAGATAATGGATAGCTCACTAGATCTAAAGCTTCAGCTTTTGGGGCGGTAAACGGATCTTTGAAATAGGAGTACATGACTCTCTTTATTCCTTCAAAATCTTAGATGACTTGACCTTGGAAGTTAATTTGAGTAACCGAATTGAAACTCTTCCGAGCTTCCGCTTGCATGTGAAAATAGGTTGTATTTTTATCCCCAACTTGGAGCTAGACATTTCTTGATTTTATTCTCCAATACTCTTCTTCGATTCTGCAAGCTTTGTGGAGGGATTTTTGGAGGTCGATCTCTTGGGATAAAGATTCCTTGGTCTATGGGTTGTCTTCAGAGGCTTTTTGAAGTCGGTCTAGCGAGATTTGAGTGTGGATTTTTTCTGTGGTAGGTGAGATGAAGTTCTTTGCCCAAGATTTGAGGTCCTTTTTTAATCTATGGAGCTTTTCTTCCCAAACAAAGAAAGGGGAGCCTAGCATCTGTCTTTGCTAGGATTCAGAGACGACTTCCTGGAAACCTTCTTGGCTTGTCCAGAGGGGGCTAAAACAGAAATGGATAGGGCACAAATTTTTCCCAGGGTCGAGAGAAAGGAGGATGGGTTTATGATTGGAGGTTTAATTTGGAAGGATTTTTGATCTTGCCATGAGACCGAAAGTCAGGAAGGAGGATTGGACCAGGAATATATCTAGTTGGGCTACAATATGTCCCGGGCCAACCTGTTTGTTGGACCATGTATATTTTCCCCAGTTTGGCTTGACATCTTCCACATCCCAATCAATCATAAGATATTCCACCCATTCTCTTGCTGGATCGTGGACCGACGAGCCCCCTTTTTATTTCCGTGGATGAGAGGGTCACATTGAGATCTCCGATGATTATTAAGTTTTCAGTGTTATGTGCATTAAGGAAAAGCTTTAGAGAGTCCCAACAGGTCTTATTTTATGACATAAGAACTGGGACGTAGAGGTTAAACAGACTTACCTGATGTCCCGAATCTTTATGGATCAGTTTGGTATAGACCCAATGAGTGTTGCTTTCTTCATCAATTAGATCTAGTTTAGAGTTGTCCCAGAAGGTGGCTATACCTCCCGAGGCTCCTCTTGCACTTATAGCTTTTCTCGGTCCTTTTTTCCAGAATGAATATCTTGCACAGAGAAGGTCATCTTCCTCTAGTTTAGTCTCATGGATTAGGAGAATCTCGGGTTTTGTCATTCAGACTATATCTCTCAGGGCATATTATTTTAATTTATTTTTGAGACCTCTACAGTTCCAAGAGATTTACTGCATTACTTGACGATTTGGAGGATGGTGTCTTCTTTCGAGGCCTTCCCTTGCTTCCTTGTGGATCTGGTGCTCATCATTTCGGGAATGGTGTGTTGGGCTCCTTGCGCTACATCCCAGTAGGATTGTTCTTCTCTTTTCTTTTTCTCAGGTTTCCTTACTCTTGATGGCCTTTTTGGCGTCCCATGACATCTACTTGATTTAGAGGTTCCTCCATCAGATTCCCCTCTAGATTCTGTGCTCAGAGTGATGTGTTCATCCTGTGATTTAGCAGGGTTTTTTGAAATTATTGGATCAGGGATCGAATCAAGGGTTTCAGACGTCGTAGGGTCATGGAGTTGAGGATCTGTTGCTTCGGTTGATTTTATTGCTCCTTCATTAACTTTTGGACTTTATTGGTTTTGCTTTTCTAGATATTGAGATTTTTTTTCTTTTGGCTTTGTTGCCTTTCCTTTCTTTACCTTCTGCCAACCTTCGCCATCTTCTTTCGTCGAAGGATGAGTTTTAGGACAGTTCCTCTGGAAGTGGCCATGTTCGTGGAAATTCCTACACTTGAACGACAGGTGTTCATAATCTAGCTTTTGGTAATTTTGCCTGGTTCCTACAGAGATTTTTACCACTTCTGGGAGCCCATCTTCGAGGTCGAATTCTACACATATTCTGGCACAGGTGTAATCTCCCTTTTTGTCGGCTTTATCGATGAACCTCCCGAGCCTGTTTTCAATCATTTGTAGGGATTGGAAGCTCCAGCAGTGGACCAGGAGATTTGGGAGGCAGACCCAGACCGAGACCTCTTTTGGAACATCAACAGTAGGGTCGAAGTCAAGCATCCATATATTTAGATAAATGCCTTGGGTGCCCATGAAATAAGTCTTGCTCCTGAATATTAGATCACGATATTCTTTCGAAATGAACTCAAATATAAAGAAGCCCCTTCTCACGGGGTAGCAGGTTACGCTTTGTTGCAGTTGGGGCCTCCAGTTTCGCTGGATCCAGTCGTTCATTGTCTTTGTCGAAGGCCATAACCCCATAAATTGGCCGACTAAGCCCCTCTCAGCCAAAGCCATGGCAATCTTGATGGGCTGGTCTTCCAACAACGTTATTTCCGGGATTGCGTCAAGTTTCTTGATGAATTTTGGGATTTCAGACTGAGAGGTTTTCTTACCTTGGGTGTTGACTAGTTTCTTGAAGGCGTCATCAGTCGAGGAAGGAGGGGGGGTGCCGATTCCCCGCCCCCCAGGAGCACTCATGGCAGCTATGGCCCTGAAACCAGAACCCTTGGTGGAGCCAAACCCTTGGTTGCGATTGTCAATATTTCTTTTAGAATAACTATATATATTAATCATATATAGATTGGTTTTTTTTTTTTTAATTTGCAATGAAATTTTGTGTTTTATTTATTTATTTTAAATGTTTAAAAAAAAATTAACTTAGGGAATTGTAATGTTTTGTTAATATTTTCTTTTATTTTAGATCTTTTTTTATTATTTTGACATGTTTTTAGTATTTTTTTTGTCATGTTTTTTTTGGCTTACGTTTCATTTTTTATTTGATGATTTTGTTTGTAGTACGATGATTTTGATTAGCACTTAAAAAAAAATGTCATTTTAATACCCCAAATTTAAAATGGGTGCTACCAGTATTTGATGGTTGATTTTGAGGTTTTGGTTTTAATGGTACCGACTGTTAAAAATACGATAACAAAGTATCTATAAATTTAATGTTTTCAAAAATAAAAATTTATGTAAAATCATTTTTTTATTTAGGTGTCGATTTGAAGGTTTTTCTGAGCTACTGTATGAGTTTTGAAGGCCATGTTTGAAAAAGTTGTAATTTTGACCTTGTTTGAAAAAATGGTGCTACCGATAGCACCACTTTTTGAATTGGGTGTTGATTTTCATGTTTTTTTTGCAAAAATATGGGTTTTTTGTGCCAGAGTTGTTGTTTTGAGGTCACAATTCTCATTAAGTTGGTAACTTTGTTATATTTGATCCCATGCTATTCGTTTTGAATTCTTCTATATATCAACAAATTTAAAAATTTATGCCATCAATAAATTTGTTCTTTAATTTGATAATATATATTTGATCTCATGATATTCGTTTTGAATTGTTGTATACATCAACGAATTTAGAAATTGATGCCATTAATAAATTCGTTCTTTACAATGTGGAGGAAAACCGACCATGGGTCATGTTGTATGAAGATAAAAGAAGGAAATGGAACATTGACATAAAATCATTCAGATGGTTGAATGGTAGAAGCGTGCATTATCCTGATCATTTAAAAGAAAATATGCCAAAAATATGTCCCAACTGTTGGGTGGCTGACTAGATATAAGAGAAATATCCGATGTATGTTCGTAACCCACATGGAGAAGATATGGATGCACTAAACATAGGGATTGGGTGCAACAACTCTGTAATAACCTCTCTGAGTATCATATTCTATTTATAATATTGTACATTTGAATTGTAACATGTATTATGTTTTTATTAATGTTTCGGTTATTAGACATATGACATCATCCTTTGTTCAGATTTTTACAGGTGCATTTGTTCCCATCTATGTGGGCATATGGACATGATTTTCGCACTAAGTATGTTGATGATGAACACATCACACAAGATTGCAAAGTGGCATTCGAGTTTGACCAATCTAGTCATGCTAACCACTGTGATCAAAACCTAATAGAGGGGAAGTTAGGTTACATTGGAAAGATACAAGAGATCATGCAAGTGTACTTCTCATTGTTTCAATGTGTTATTTTTGTTGCAAGTGGTGGGATACCTTC
>SNQJ01S0139191.1:1467-15032 GCA_010110895.2 Picea sitchensis | reverse complement strand
GAAATTGATGAGGGATTTTGGTTGAGGTACAAGTTGGGTACATGGTTGAGACAAGTAGTCGATGAGTTGGCACATACATGAGGTGTATAGTTGATGATGTTGGTACATATTAATGAGTCATGGTTGATGCGTAGTTGACACATTATTGGTACATACTTGGTACATGGTTGGTTGCACTTGTTTATGGTACAAGTTGAATACAGATTGTTTGGTATAGGTTGGTGCATGGTTGATGCACTTATTTATGGTACAGGTTGGTGCATGGTTGATACACTTGTTTATGGTACAGGTTGATTACAAGTTGAGGTACAGGTTGATGCATGGTTGATGCATGGTTCAGGTTTATTGGTATAGGTTTACAACAGTATATCTCATAGTGATAGTGTGACAGTAGTTCCATCATTCTACTTCTACTTCAGGGTGGTTGGACAAGGCAAGGACAGATGATTGTAGCCACCTTCTGGTTGTAGCCAGAGAACATAGGGGGTTGTAGGCTCCTTCTGTTTGTAGCCAAAGAATTGGGGAGTTGGATCTTCCCTCAGGTTGTATCCTGAGAAACTAGGGGGTTGGAGCCTCCTTCCAGTTACATCTGGAAAACAAAGGAAGTTGGTGCTTCCAATGAATGTAATTCTTCAAGACATATAAGAAAAATCATTTCATGGTTTTATACCAATTTGGGTTTCCATGTAAAACACTGGTGTACTACGTATGTGTCCGATTGTTCATTTCTTATTGCTCATTATTGGATAATAATTCTACATTGATATAACACTTGGATTATTTTAAGAAAAAAGATTCTAATTACGCTATTATTGATTCACCCCCCCTCTCAAAAATCCAACAACCTGCTCATTTAGTGTACAACATACTTAGGTATGTAGTACCTTTGATAAATTCACCATAGTGATCTACTTATTCCCTAACAACCTCACTAATTTGCTACTATTCTACTACATCTGTAAGACAATTGTTGTGTTTCTACAACTTGCTTATGAGAAATCATATATAATGTTGTTGTGTTTCTACATGTTTCGGTATCATAATGAGATAAACCTTGTCCACCTAGGATGGACAAATCACCCCCTTCATAGGTATCATGTGTCAATTTAAATCTTGTTTAAATGTGAAATTTGTTACATTTTTTTGGATGAATTTCACATTTTTGTACTAATATAAATATGTATGCAACTTGGTTCATTCACTGTCAGGTTTCTTGTACCACCACCATTCCATTCACCACCACTATCGAAATTCCCCCCATCATTTGTTCCCATCTACTAGTGTTATACACCATTTTGTCACACTTTGCTAAGTGTCGCAAGTGTTGTGTTTCACTCTGCTCAGTGTTGCAAGTGTCGTGACTTCCATGGTCAATTTTTATAAGTGTCACAAATTATTTTTCACACTTTTCCTAAGTGTCTCCACCTTAACACCATGAAAGAATGACTCATTATACTCCTTTGATCATCAAGAATAGGAAAACATCATTTGAGGGTCGAAATCTCACTTTCCCCTTGTCTTTCTAAACTTGTTTAACCATGGGAGACCCCTTACCCACTCTAGGGAAGCATCTATCTCCTTAACACAATGTTAGGGGAGCGTCATGGCCACTTTGTCTGCCTCTATGAGGGAGCATCCATGCAGATTTGGTCAAATCGCATGAATCTAGTGGCATCTCTCAAGAAGGATCTGGGTGGATTACCTTGTTTTGTCTTAGATTTGGTTCGACCTTATTCATTTCTATGATGGGAGAGATCATAACCATGTATATAATATCGATCCTATCTTAATCTACCTTATCCTCAAATACCCTCCTGGTTTATACTAGTGGTTATCCCTTCCTGCATCTATATAACCAAGTCATTTCAGAGTGAGAGAGGATGGAAGAGGAAGTACATCAAACCTATGATATTATGAAGGAGAGACAAACCTTTGTTTAAGTGAAGAGGTTGATTTGGATTCATGTTCAAGGGTTGAAGAAATAAGCTTGAACGATTGTAGGAACATCTAATGGTTGTAACATTTTCATGCTTTCATTAATAAAATAACTTGGCCTATTTGTCTTAAGATTTCTCATTCACTTCTTGTTTATCTGATTTAATTTCTTAAGTTATCAGTTGGTAGGGTTGCTATTATTTAATCATAGATAGTAGTAGGAGAAGGTTACTTTGTTCTTGCAGGATCGACTTCGCAAGTGGGTTTCTTGGATTGGAGCTCAACTGCTAGAGCGGCGAGGACGAACGTCAGAAATCAGGGACACACACCTTTTCTCCTTCTCTCTCAACCCTCCCGCAAGAAAATATAATGGCTTGTTAGGAGGATGTTAGTGTCCACTTGTTAGAGTCTGTCTCAATTGTAGGGAACCCAAGTGAGGGGAACTCAATCTGTTCATAGGGGAGAATTCTCACAACAGTAAATTGGCGACTCCACTGAGGAGAACCATCTAGTTCTTCTTAGGTTTCTATCCCTTAGACCCTTTGATTTTTTTTATGCTTTGATTCATCTTTTTTGGCAGTCCTTTTCTCATGAATCCATGACCTTTTATGAGAATATTTTCCAAATATGAGCTTCCAGGACCTCTACAGAGCATCCATCACCCCTTGGACACACCCTATTTAACTGCTACAGAGCATCATAAATTCTTGTTGCTAGACCATTGGGGAGCATCTATCACTCCTTGGACACCCTGTCTACTACTCTAGAGGAGTGTCCTCTTGTATCAACCTAGTTTTTGAGCCTTGTTCTCTGCTTGTTTATGTTAGGGTCCTAACCTGCACATAGGTGGAACAATATATTCAGATGTAATAAAGGTCAATATTAATAAGGCCTTTCAATAAAATAGAATAAGGCAGATGTAAGAAGACCTAATAGAATCTTCCGCTTCTAGAAGGATATTCCTCTAGATGCTTCTTTTAATAGACATATTTAGTATAAATAGGAGTCGAGGGTATGAGAACCCTAGCTTGGATAATATTGTAATAGAGCATTGCTCAACTAGAGGTTGCCCCCTCAAAGAGGCCTGTGAACATTGCTTTCAAAATCAAAGTGTTATTTCTGTTGTTGTTCTTATATCATTTGAGTGCTATTGTGGTGATTTTTCTGGTTATATTGTTGTTATTCTGCCATTACTAGCATTTTATTTCTGTTCTGCATACTTTTTATATCTGGTATATTACAAGTGGTATCAGAGCATTTTCCTCGACATAAAGTGTGGGTTAAATTTTTTCCAGGGTAGAGACGTATTTCAATGTCTTTAAGCCACAAAGATCTGTTGTTACATGCATAAACCCATGGTTGAGGGATTCATACACGCAAGAAATACAAGTGGTTCTTAAGCGCACATCTGTTGGCCACCCTTGTAACCCCTATTTGTACCCCTTCGAGTGGTAGCGCATCAGACAACACCTATGTATGGATTGGCCTAGATTACCTGAAGCCCTCTTTAGATAGATCAATCGGTTGCCTGACTGCTATAGTGTCACCGAGAACATAACTTGGGAAGATACTCTCTAGTATCTAGGTAGTTGGGTAGTACGGCTAAGGGTACAGTCTATCCTCCTTAGTTAGTGCCCTGAGATATTGGGCCGACTACTACTATTGGACCCCTCACTTATATGAGAGAGTTATAGCACAGGGCACACCCTTGTCTGTAGAACCCATGAATACCTAACCCTTGGGGACAAAAACATAAACAAATTAAAACAAACAAGATCTATTGCCGCACAACTGTGTTCGGGTTGCCAAATCACTAAACATTTCTTCCAGGTTAAGCATTTGAGAATTTCATCACTGCAGTATTCTTCAAACCGGAGTATAACTTCAACATTATTTGAGACCTATTCCATTGGATTCATCTCTTTGACCTGATCACATTCATCCATATAATTTTTCGGCAAATTTTTTTACCTCGCCCACCTCTTTTCAGTTCCCCCAAAATCCTCATGGCCCATACTCGTACCCAAGACTTGGAAGCTCGCTTCAACACCTTGCTATCTGGTCTCATTGAGACCCAACAAGAAGTGAAACAACTCAGTGCCAATTTTTCCGCTATCAATACAACCATGTAGTCCTCAATGGAGGAAATCAAACAAGACCTCACCAACCAGCTTGAATTAGTCTTTTCGGCACTCTGCACCAAACTACATATCCCTACAATTAACCCTTCCTCTTCCTCACCTCCACATACTGAAGGTGACCATTCCTCTCATTCCCATAACTTTCAGAACCATCACTTTCAATGTGACATATGCCTTCCGCGGGTGGATGTGACCAAATTTGATGGCTCAGACCCCATTAGTTGGGTAACCCAAATGGAACATTATTTCTCTTTATAAGGCATTACAGATGACTTGGCCAAACTCCGGTATGGTGTTCTCCATCTAGATCAAGAACGTTGGCAATGGTGCCAATGGAGAAAAACTTCTCGTCAAGGGTATATTGCTTGGAAACACTTTGTGGCAGAGCTTTATGGATTCTTTGACACTGACACCAACCATTTGGGCCGTTTGACAAAGTTGAAACAATTAGGAATAGTGGAAGACTTTATAGCTGCCTTTGAGCACCTGGTTTTTAGAACAGAGGGCATGTCTGATGCCTTTTTCCCAGAGTGTTTTATCAGCGGCCTCAAGGATGAGATTCGGGCCCATGTCCTCATGGCTTGGACTCAGAGTTGGGTGGAGGCTACTAAAAGAGATAAAGAAGCAAAAAAAGTTGTATCTTCTCAAAACCGAAAACCCTCCTTTATCCCTCGCCCTAAACCAGTAAATCCCACTACTCCCTCTGCTCCACTAAAGATCCAAAAATTGACTAGGGCTGAAATGGCTGAATGCCAACTCAAAGGCCTTTGTTACAACTGTGATGACAAATATTTCCTGGTCCACAAGTGTAAAGAACAAAAGATTTTTATGGCCATCTTAGAGGATATTTTGGAAGAGGATGTAGAAACTCCCTGTGTGTCTGAGTCACTTGAATCCACTGACATAACCCCTCCCTCAGACCCTCCCGAAGTAGAACTGGTCATTTACCTCAATGCTCTCACTGGCTTTTATACTCCCCAAACCCTCAAGCTAATCGGTTACATAAAGCATCGGAAGGTCATCATTCTGGTTGATAGTGGCAGCACTCATAATTTTATTCATCGCCGCATTGCCCAAGAAACTCATTGTTGCATCCATGCTATCAATAATTTCCAAATCATGATTGCCAATGGTGGTTCCATTAAATGTGGAGGGCGTTTTGAAAATGTGTGTCTCCAAATTGGTGACTACCACCTGAAATCCCATATGTTTGCTATCGACATGGGAGGTTGTGACATTGCGTTGGGTGTAGAATGACTAAGGACTTTGGGTCTGATTCTCATGGATTTTAAAGACTTAACCATGAAATTCAACCAGGAGGGCCACCAATATAAGTTCCAAGGCATCACCGTCGGATCACCTGAGATCATTAGATCCCATCGCATGGAAAAGCTGCTCAAAAAAGGTCATTCTGGTGTTATCGCCCAACTCCATGCCATACAAGCAATAGAGACACCCTCGGTCCCATAATACCTCCAAGCCATCCTTTCTAAACATCAATTGGTCTTTTCCACTCCAGACTCCCTCCTTCTCATGGTGTTCATGATCATTCCATTCCCCTTGTACCCGGAATCCTTCCTCCCAATATCCGTCCATATCGTCACCCCTTTTCCCAAAATAATGAAATTGAGAAAATGGTCCAGGAACTCCTTAATGCAGGCATTATCTACCCTAGTACGAGCCTCTACTCTTCTCTGGTGGTCATGGTCCTGAAGAAAGAAGGTTCTTGGTGAATGTGTCTTGACTTCCGTTCCCTCAACAAACTTACCATCAAAGACAAATTCCCCATTCTTGTCATTGATGATCTCCTGGATGAATTGAGTGGCGCCCAATTCTTCACTAAACTTGATCTTCGTTCGAGCTACCACTAGATACATATGAAAGAGGAAGACATTCCTAAGACTGCCTTTAGAACTCATGAGGGCCACTATGAGTTTTTGGTCATGCCCTTTGGCTTGTGTAATGCCCCATACACCTTCCAAAGCCTTATGAATCATGTATTTTGTCCTTTTCTTCGCCATTTTGTCTTAGATTTATTTGATGATATCCTCATCTATAGAAAAAACTGGACATACCATCTTGCTCATGTGGATCGAGTTCTCCATCTACTCTCTCAACACCAACTTTTCCTGAAACAGTCTAAATGTGTTTTTGGCGCCTCGGAAGTAGAATACTTGGGTCATCTGGTTGGAAAGGATGGCATCAGGGTGGACCCTAAAAATATTGAAGCTATGCAAGACTGGCCTCACCCAAATACTCTTAAGAGCTTGCGTGGATTTCTGGGTTTAACAAATTATTATTGCAAGTTTGTTAAGAATTATGGGAAGATTGCAACACCTCTCATTGCTCTCCTAAAAAAGAACTCTTTCACTTGGACTCCAACAGCTGCTCAAGCTTTTCAAACCTTGAAAATGGCCATGTGCACCACTCCAGTCCTAGCCCTTCCCAATTTCACAAATACCTTTGTGTTGGAATGTGATGCCTCAGGGAAAGGAATTGGTGTTGTCCTTATGCAAGAGGGTCGACCTTTGGCCTTTACCAACAAGCAACTATATAAAACAAATCTGGGCAAATCCATCTATGAAAAGGAAATGTTGGCTATTATGCATGCCGTTGATCTGTGGCGCCCTTATCTATTGGGGAAACGTTTCCAAATTAAGACAGAATATCAAAGCCTCAAGCATTTTCTAGAACAATGCATTTCCTCCCCAAAACAACAAAAATGGGTGACTAAGCTCTTTGGATATGATTAGGATATCATTTACAAGAAAGGAAGAGACAATGTGGTTATGGATGCACTTTCCCGAAAATATGAAGATGAAGGATCCCCTTTTTCTCTTTCATTCATTGTACCAAATTGGCTCCAAGTCGTTCGCCAGGAATGGCTACAAGATCCCAAAAGTTCACAGCTCATCCAACAATTGTAGTCCAATGCTCTAGCTTCCCCAGGGTACTCTTGGCTCCATGATGAGCTTCGATACAAAGTCCATTTGTATTTAAGTAAACAATCAAAGCTTAAATCCATGGTACTTTTTGAGCTTCATGCTACACCCACAACATGGCACTCCAGGTTCACCAAAACCTATGACAGGGTCAAATGTTCCTTTTTCTGGGATGGTATGAAACAAGACATTCATAATTTTGTCGTTGAATGTGTCAATGCAACAAGGGAGAAACAATCAAATCTCCGAGCACACTACAACCGCTCCCGATTCCACTTTCTATTTGGAAGGACATCTCTATTGATTTTATTACCGTCTTACCCAAATCGAGAAATAAATTAGTCATCATGGTGGTTGTTGATCTCCTTTCCAAGTATGCTCATTTCTATGCCCTTCAACACCCGTTTACAACATCCATAGTGGCTCAAATTTTCATGGATCAGGTCTTTAAGCTTCATGGCATGACACACGCTATTGTTTCTGATCGCGACCCAAATTTCACAAGCAATTTTTGGCAAGAATTGTTCAATATACAAGGCACCAAATTGCATCTCATCACAACATATCATCCCCATACTGATGGCCAAACAAAAGTTGTCAACAAGTGTGTGGAAACATATTTGAGGTGNTTACTGGGTGCCTCGAAGGTCCAGGCGGTTGACCAAACACTTACAGCTCGAGAGGCTATTCTCCGTACCCTCAAAGAGAATTTTGTCATGGAACAGAATCACATGAAGCAACAAGTAGATCAAGGTCACTCCGAATGTCAATTTGCATAAGGGGATCAGGTGTTTATTCGACTGCAACCTTACAAACAAACTTCCCTCAAGGCCGAGCATTGTCAGAAGCTAGTGCCCAAATTTTATGGTCCTTATACCATTATCAAGCGTGTGGGACAAGTAGCCTATCAATTATCTTTTCCCAACCATTCAAAGCTACATCCTGTTTTTCATGTTTCATGCTTAAAGAAGGTGATTGGAGTTACGTGCCAGAAGTAGTTTTGGACCAGCGTGAGCATTTCCTATGTCAGAGAACCATCAAGGAAGTGTTAGTCCAGTGGAAAGATACAACTCCAGCAGATGTCACTTGGGAACCAACTACCATTCTGCAACAATTTCCTCATCTCAAGCCTTGAGGACAAGGATTTTTTTAAGGGGGCGGACATGTTAGGGTCCTAACTCGCACATAGGTAGAATAATATATTCGGATGTAATAAAGGTCAATATTAATAAGGCCTTTCAATAAAATAGAATAAGGCAGATGTAAGAAGAACTAATAGAAGCTTTTGCTTGTAGAAGGATCTTCCTCTAGATGCTTATTTTAATAGACATATTTAGTATAAATAGGAGTCGAGGGTATGATAACCCTAGCTTGGAGAATATTGTAATAAAGCACTGCTCAACTGGAGGTTGCCCCCTCGAAGAGGCATGTGAACATTGCTTTAAGAATCAAAGTGTTATTTCTATTGTTTTTCTTATATCATTTCAGTGCTATTGTGGTGATTGTTCTGGTTATATTGTTGTTATTCTGCCATTACTAGCATTTTATTTTTGTTCTGCATACTTTTATATCTGGTATATTACAATTTCTGAGATTTTTCTCAGTTTTTCTCTGTGAATATTTGAGGTTCTTTCTTGAGTCTCTATGATCAGTTCTGGATGGTTGGATGAGTTTGATCATCTCTTTTATTAAGAGATTTTGGTTTCTTTCTTTTTCATCTTTTTTTTTTTTAGCTTGCATGTGTGTTTGAGATTGCCTAGTCTTTTAGCCGAGAAACTCCTAGTTTGTCTTTGACTTGGTTTGATTAAGAATTTGACATTCATCACTCATTTTCATTTCCTTCTTTGAGTTTGCAAAGGTTGATTGGTTTTGAGCCTTTTTGTATTCATTGAAATATCTCTCTTTTATGGATGATTAGGACTCTCTTGTTTGCCACAACCTAGCCTTGAACAATGTTTCTTGTTGCTCATTATTTGAGGACTTTCATGAGTGCTTGTATTCTTTCTCTTTTGCATCCTTGAGTTCTTGATTGAACAAGTTATCTGACACTTGTTTTCTTTCAGTTCTCATCTTTTTTTAGTGCACTTTCTTTGATTTCTTTTTTTCCTTGTATTTCTTTGTGTCAAATATAGATCTCTTTCATTCCATTTGAAAGTTAAGAAGCATAAAAATTTTCACAACTCCTTGCATACATAATCAAACAAAGAAAAATTTGCATTTTTAGAAAATTCGTTTTGGCATACGTTTGGAAAAAGAGCTAGTTTTGCATGTGCATTTCGGTTTCCAGAAACATTTTCTTTATAGTTTGGCATCTTCTTGATCCTTGAAATTGAAATTTGCAGAGTTTTGAGTTCTTGTTTGTGTTAAGAAGAATAAAACTCTTCTCCTTCCCACATATAGAATTCATCGAAAAGAATGAACTGCATCTCATTCTTTTGCATTCTATTGGAGTCGAGTTTCTCACACATCATTGGATTCATATCCTTGAACCCTTTGAGTAAAAATCCATTAAAATCAACCACGTGCTAATAAAATCAACTAGAACATTTTTTATTTTAGCACCCCAACAATAGCATAGGATTAGGGTCTTTGGACTAGGAAAAGTCAGTAAATTGTCCAAGACTACTAAAAACATTGTAGAGCACTAAAGAATGTAAGGGAACAATATTGCACCTATGTCAAAATTGGTCACCCCAATTTGTCCTTGTAGCTTCCCAATATTGGTCTCTAGCTTATCATTTGCTTTGTCTTCGTCACTGTGAGGCAAATAATTGAGGTTATTGTACATAAACCATGGTGGTATCACTTTGTCGACCAACATCTTATCAAGTTCATTCATAAGGGGGTTTTAAAATTGTGAAAAGTAGAGTCAATATATTGTAGGTATTTGTGGGGGGCGGAGGTGGTGTACGAGGGGGTTTATAGGTATTTTTGGATATAAAAATGGGTATTTGTTAAAAGTATCGAATTTATAGTAAGAAAAGGTTTTTTTAATTATCAGAAAGATCTATTGGGAGGGGAGTTCAACAAGATGAATTTGGGAGGTATTTATCAATATATAGTGCAAAATAGGTATTCTTTAATATCCCATGAACACATGTTCTATGTCACAGGTTCACTACATGGAGACCCCATGAAAGAAACAATCCCTACTACATAACAAGGTGGCAGTGGTCTGTCAAATGAGTTTGAAAG
The DNA here is from genome assembly GCA_010110895.2 of Picea sitchensis. Lineage (NCBI taxonomy): Eukaryota > Viridiplantae > Streptophyta > Pinopsida > Pinales > Pinaceae > Picea > Picea sitchensis. Next base: position 4,819 of record SNQJ01S0139191.1, on the reverse strand, counting down.
AAAGGAAGGTTGATTTTTCTATGAGCTTTAGCAACAACAAAAGTTGTGTGAGAAAAATACATTGCAATACTATCAAACTTACAATCATAATCACTATTAGCATGAGAAGAGTAAAACAAGTTGAGATCCAACAAGTGGGTGTCCACAAGAAGTTGGTGGACAAAAGAGTGGCAATGGGATGAGCATGAATGTGCTTAGGAAGGAACAAGCATGTTTTCTTTATGTGATAGGATAAGAAATCTTTGAAACACTACTGAGGACACCAACTCAACACCTTCATGGGAACATACACACAATATAGGAACGTGTGTGCATCCCTCTATGCATTTTTTAAAAGGGGTTGCGGTCAATCTATTTCACCAATAGACCAACTGCACCATGTTTTTTCAAGGGAGATTAAGAAAATTATTGCCCTTACATTGTTGACATGGTGTCCACACTCTCTTGATGTCATCTCCAGTTGATTCCAGGTATGTATTTGGATGCAATTTCATTTTATTTTAATTTCCTAATCTTTTTAAATTCTTAAAAAATGAACTTAAATGATATATTACATTACTAAATTGTAACAAACATAATTAACATGGATCCTGGAGAAAACCAAAACCCAACACCACCAGAGGAAGGAACCACAAACCCCAACCCACAACTAACAAATGTAAACATGGAAATTGATGAAGGGTTGAGGTCTATTAGAAATCTTGTTTAAGACTTACAAAGTACTAGAGTGCTCTCACAATTGTCACTAGACAATTCTCTAGACATCATTGTATCTTCCATTGCAAGTGACCAAGGCCAATTAAGTAATGTTTCTAATTACAAGGATAGAGTGTTTGAATATTATAGGACTTGGATAGATAAAAACCAAGTTAGAGAATTGAACATTACAAGAAAATAGTTGATGGCATTCTTCATTGATCCTAGAATCGAATTGGATGGATAGGCGGTTTATGGTTTTTGAAAAATATCCCTGCAATAATAAGGAGGTGCCTCTATATTTCCTCATAAAATTATGGACAGAGTTTATGTTATGTCTCCATGTCAACTACTTTGGAATTGATGAATTTCAAGGGGTGGGTTGTGGTTCTACAAAGGATAGAGAAATTTTTAGGCGTGACCTAGTGCTAGGTCCTCGTCCTCCTAGGAGAATTCCAAACCCCCCTACTCAACATTATCTCATCGCAGAAACAATTATCCAAACATAGACATCCATATCCACCTTGATTCAGAGCTTGGTGCAACGGAATAATTTTATAGCATTATATCGGGAGGAGCTACCTATAGGTGATGTTGGGAGAGGGGATGGTCCTTTACGCCGTTTATTAGAGTCCATCCAAGATAGGGAATGTTGTAACCTATGTCTGTGCCACTTCCCCTCCTCTCTCATTTCCCCATGCCTTCATCATATTTTTCCTCTTCTGATTGGTGAAGTCGGTTTCCCATTACTAAATGACTTGGTTTTTATCGTTTCTTTCTTGATTGAGTATTTGCGCATTTTGTTTCTGTTTTTTATTGAAGGATATTTACATATCATGATTTGGGTCAGATTGCTTGTCATCATGTTTGCCATTGATTGAGCTCACAACAGGTTGACCAAGCCTTTTTGTATGCACAGGAAACTCCCGTGAACAAAACACAACAATTCAGAGCAATCATTTTTGGGCATGGATGGTAAAAATAGAGAGGGTAATTTTAAACTATAAACATCCAACATGATGATTAGATCAATGGATCTCATCCATTCAGGGTCCAGAATTATGCGGAGTTTAACATAAAAGCATTAGGAAAGTCACTCCATGACTATGGCGTTCGGGTGTCTGAACTTGTCATTGTTTCGATCGCCGAAGTGTCTAAGTTCCGAAGACACATGGCACTCATCAACCATGACACATGGAGTTCATCTCAGGCCCTTTGATTGCACCATCCGCGCTATGTCCAGGTGGCACATGTCCCTCTCTTTTCATGACACATCACTTCAGGACCATACTACTTCAGGGATATGCCATGCTTCATAGTCCAAAACTCCCGAACATCGAGGTGTCGAAGTTTCAAAGATGCGTGAAATTCATCCATCAGGACTTGTGGCGCTCATTCGTGGAGATGCGTGGCTTCCATCTGGCCCTGACATGTGTCACTCATTTCTGGTCATTTGGGTCCCATCATCCGCTCATTGTTTAGTGACATGTGTCACTCAAAAATTACACGTGACACATGTCCCTCTCTTTTCATGAAACGTCACTTTGGGATTGTACTACTTCGAGGAATTTCCAAGCTTCGCAGTCCAAAACTCTCGAACGTCGAGGTGCCAAAGTTCCAATGATGCGTGAAATTCATCCGTCAGGACTTGTGGCGCTCATCCGTGGAGATGCATGTCTTCCATATGGCCCTGACACATGTCACTCATTTTTGGTCATTTGGGTCCCATCATCCGCTCATTTTTTAGTGACATGTGTCACTCACCTTATGTGACACATCAACAGTTGTGACATCATATGACATTAGGCTACCACGTCACTTCACAAGTTCATTGTTCAGGATATTCCAATCCAGAACAAGCACAGAGCCCCAAGGCCCGAAGTGTTGGACCGTCGAAGTCCCGAATTAATTAAGGTTAAAGGTAATCTCGGATTAACAAGTGATTAGTATTGGTTAACGACTTCGAGGGTTTTGTCCTCCGGAAGATATGCATCCTCTGCGCTCCGAAACCTCTGAGCATCGAATTTATGAAGTGTCTCACCCACATTTATGGCATATTTAAAAGTTTTTAAAAAGGGGCGCCAAAGCAAGAACGGAAAAACTAGATGTCCAAACTCCAGAAGAGTGCAACAAGGCTTGCTTCTGTCCTCAAGAGGATAAGTAGGGGAAAGACACAACCAGACTTCTACTTGTCTCCAGTGGCCTCCAACAACGCACGTGCATGCCATGATCGATACAAAACTCATTTTTTTCACTCTTGGTCATTTATGTCAGATCTCAGTTCACTCCAGCACATGCCTCAGTCCAGTTTCATTGCCATTAGCATTTTTTTCAATTATTTAGTGCAAGAATCTTTTAGTTTAAGACATAATAAGTGTTCTTCTATGTGTGATAGGAACCACTCCTTTTTGTTAAGTCAAGTTCATAGTATTCATTAACATACTACCATAGTGTGTTTTAGTTAAGTTAATAAGTTGTCTTACAACGGAGGTGTAGAGATAAGCCTCAGTTCCTTTTAAGCCCTAATATTGGCTCATTACCCCTTAATTGCGGCATATTACATTAGTAATGTTATTTTATTTATGTCGGCTTTATTCCATTAGTTGTAATTATACCTCCTAGTCTCCTATATATACCAAGGAGACATTTTCATTTG
>SNQJ01S0139190.1:0-25248 GCA_010110895.2 Picea sitchensis | reverse complement strand
GGTTTCTTACCTTTGCCTTTGTGCTGAGGAAACCTCTTCCATTTCTTGGATTTGACTGAAAGAACATGGTCTTTCACCATTGAGGGTTCATTTATGCTTTAAAGTCTACCCTCTTCTTCCAAGCAATCATGCCATAATCTCTCAAAGTTGGGCTGAACTTCTCTTCCATTTACTGATGAGAGAAATGTCTCCCATGATTTAGGAAGACCATCTACTACTGTTTGTACAAGGTCATCATCATCTACTGCAACTCCAATTGCTACAAGTTGATCTCTTGTTTGGGCGATTTTGGAAAATAAGGCAAAGATGGTTTCATCCTTTCCCATCTTTAATGTACGTAGTTGTTTCTTCAAAGTCCTCTTCTGAGTTGGGGACTTGTTTTCATATAGATTTGCTAGGGCATCAAAGCATTCCTGTCCTTAGATGAGCAATAAGAGGCATCATGTTGCCTTTAACTGAGTCAAAAATGACCCTCTTGGCTTTGGCCTGCCTCTTCTTATAGGCTGCTCTTCCTGCATTTGAAGTAGGTTCTTCCATCACCTTGGTAACCAGCTCATCCATGATTTAGGAAGACCATCTACTGCTGTTTGAACTTTGTACAAGGTCATCATCATCTAATGCAACTCCAATTGTTACAAGTTGATCTCTTGTTTGGGCGATTTTGGAAAATAAGGCAAAGATGGTTTCATCCTTTCCCATCTTTAATGTAAGTAGTTGTTTCTTCAAAGTCCCTCTCGAAGTTATTGGGGACTTGTTTTCATATAGATTTGCTAGGGCATCAGCATTCCTCGGGTTCTTAGATGAGCAATAAGAGTGCATCATGTTGCCTTTAATCGAGTCAAAGATGACCCTCTTGGCTTTGGCGTGCCTTTTCTTATAGGTTGCTCTTCCTGTATTTGATGTAGGTTCTTCCATCACCTTGGTAACCAAATTTCATCCAAGTCACCTTCTTCTAGAATATTAAAGACCCTAGCCTTCCATGCTAAGTCACCTGACACGGGGACACAGGACATGAAGGACACGAAAATATTTGAAAGTATCCTGGTTAAGGGCACGACGACCTTTGGAAATAGGACACGGAGGACACAATATATATATATATATATATATATATCAAAATTCTAAATTCATTGAATTACTATGCAAAATGAAAAAGTTAAAAGTTAGAACATTTACATGATGATGATACAAATTCAATCATACAATTAGTACTTAACTTAGTAACTACTAAGTTAATAAGTTACTAACATAAATGATGGCATTAAGTAACTCAACAATGTCGTCCAAACCTATATCATGAGGAAACACATCCCACATCTTTGTCTTTCAAATAATCACTTCTCTACCCAAGGCCTACAATAAGACAGATTGGTGTGTACCATACACCACTAAGTCACTTGACATGATGACAAAGAAAAGAGTTCAACAAAAGAGTTATACTTGAGTAAAGGGTACATTTTTACTGTGGTCATGACAAAAGATTTCAGCAATCAATGCCATCAACATCGAGGTACATAAAGAGCATGGTGCCAGTTCCATACCCTCTGACATGATAGAATCCAAAGGGAGCTCATTGCAATCCTACTAATCTTGAAATCCTAAAACTGTTGTCCGGTTGAATTTTGAATGGGACCTAAAATTCTACTTTCTCCATATGAAGTCCAATGAGGTTGAAACCACTCTCAAACATCTTGAAACAATTAATGATAATGTTTAAAATTTAAGTAAAAAGATGAAATGAAAGATAAAGGAGAATGTCACTTTTACCATTAATTAATAGGGTGGGTGAAACTAAGGTGGGGACCTCTTTAAATAGAATTAGTAAGGAAAAATAACCCTAGTTTCACACCAAAACACTACTACCAGAATTTGCATGAAAAAACATGAGTCAGGGTCCTTTCGAAAGTAAGACGTTTATATTTAGACACATCGCAGTCCTGTGGAACATGACACGCTCTAAAATATTATATCCAATATAAACTTACCGTTTTCAGGTCCGACGCTAGAGGATACGAACACGAGGGGGGTTTGACGCCGTGACTTAGTTTGTATTAAAGAAGTCTCTTCAAACCTATCTTTTGTTTTGACTAAAGATGAAGCTTATATCAGAACAAGATTTGATATAAAATAAGCTATCAGCTGAGTATGTAAACAAACCCTTATGTGGATCTATAGGTTCAAAAGTTGTACAATTGAGTTTTTTCATGTTTTAAGTTTCATACTATAAGTTAGATTTTAGAGCAAAATATAAACTATAGGAAATAAAATATTTTAATTTTATTTTGTTATCAATTATGGATCAACAATATATTCAAATGTACTTCATAAATACTATTAAATAAAATCATATTAAAGATTTGCATATTTAGTAAACAAAGAAATTGGGATGATTTAATAAGGAGAAAGATCTCTTGTTGAAGGTTTAGAAGTTTTTAAGGGTCATGGATCAAACCCTGAGGTGTAGATCTCATCATGATCTCGGAACGCTTTGCCGAAGAACTTTGTGAAACATCGTAAAACCAACCAGCACAAATTCAATCATCGGAAAGCACAAGGTCGAAACAAGGACAATTGTTCCACTGTCTAATCTAGAGGTTGAAAAGAGGCCACCAATAGTCTTAACAAAATCTATCCAAGAGTATAGTACTGCTACAACAATAGACATAATTGGCAGCTTTAGGGCTGCCTCAACAAAACCCTAATGGGTACAAACTCCCAGAATACAATGTCACAAAGATATTCCACTCCATTAATATAGGTGTTCAACAATAAAAACGTGACTAACATACGCGGCACCAACCGTGAGAGAAGCTGTATATCACCGCTAACGCGCATTAGCAAGGAAACCCCAAACAACACCCTATTGAATAAACCTCGCGACAGCTAAGGAAGATCCTTTAGGGTCAATGGCTTCGAGGGAATGTGGGATCGAAGCTCTCAATGGGAAGCCATCTCAAGAGAGTCACACCACTTTAATGACCGGAACAAGGGAGTCACAACAAAACTATCCAAAAGGAGGGCCGCATTCACTCTCAATAACCGCATAACAGAAGGAGCCACGTAAACCCTAATCAAACCTCCTCCTATGAAGGAAGAAGAATGAATGTGAGAGTGAGAGGAGAAGTCTCTCCTTTTTATAGTTTGGTAAGTAGGTTATGGTTAGTTAAATTAGCCCTAACTTTAGGGTTACTAAACCCTAACAAGAATGTAAACAATTAATATTTTATAATTAAAATATTAAATGTTTAAATTATAAATGTCAAGGAACCAAAAACAAGGAGGCTAGCTTTCAAACCAAAAATTCATTCAACAAATAAGGGAGAAGAATCTCAAGCAAGGGGAGTTCAGGACAAGGTCAACAAGGTAAGTTCTTCTCTAATGGCAGAATGTCCACAAAGTCTCATGATATAACTTATAAGCTTTCTATCATCCCTAATATAAGAGGAATGTCAGACATGATGTGATCATGCCCTTCTTTCTTAATCGCCTCCTAGGTCTCATGGACCACCTGTGAGAGAAGAGGGTCACACATTATCTTAGTTTGGTACTTAACCAAGAAATTGCCCGTCTCACTCAGATACCCCTAATCCAATTGGGGCCTAGATCACAAATCCAGGGTCTTATCCAATAAGGCACAACCAAGGATCAATCCAAGCACCTAACAAGGATTCCCCGATCCATCTAGGACCCCTATATCATCAAACCCGCTTGGTCCTGACCAAGAACCACACCAATAATCAAATCTCTCACCAGGGTCTTTGAGATGGCTCTAAGTGCCAGTCCCATCAAGAACCCCAAGAGAGTGCATCAGCCCCTAGATTCCATTTATAGGGTCTTTGCCATCCCTCCCAGAGAATGGCTCTTGCAAGCCGATTAATTCCCTAACAGACATCCATAATTTCAGAAGTCATTAAAACAACTATCCATATAGATAAGATCTTGTTGTTAGGTTTGATAAAAGAATGCTCAAAATATATAATCATTTTATATTATTGGAATATTTTTTAATCTGTTGTTTCTAAATGCTGACACATAACTCCGCTAGGACAATCATCAAGGGTTAATTCAACCTATATTCCTGAGCAAGCGTGAAAATTCAATTCTGACAAGGCGGCCACAGAAACACAAAAGTCCGGGAAGGAGCAAGAGTTTTTAAGAACCGGGAAGGTAGAATCTGCTCTTTTTCATAAATTATGAGGCCCGGAAAATGCAACCAAGCTCAGATGAAGGCACTCATATCAAGAATCAACATAGATTTGAAGTGAAGTTTCAAATGCCTTGAAAATTTGAAATAAAAGGGGAGTCAAAACCATTAGTCAACTATCTAATGATAAGAATAAGAACTCCTCTTGGGAGTTAGAGGGCCATATTTCTTGGATAAAAGAGGCAATGGAGAATCTGAAAGCAGTCAGGTTTCTCCATGTAAGAAGATCTGTCAACACGTGGCAGATTGTTGGCTAATTGAGCAGTAAGGTATTGGATAGGCAAAAGCCAGGAATTAAATTTGACATATCTGAACAAGGTGGATGGAAAGATACCCTCAGCAAAATCTTGCCCATATCCCTAAGTTTAGAGGCCATGGTGTGGTTAAGAAGCGAAAAGGGGCAAAGTGGAACCTAGACAAAAGGTGTCATATGGAAAATTTTCAGTTTGCACTACTAACCATTCCTTCATTTATTTTATTCCTTGCAATTTAGATTCAGGGAGGAGCCCTTAAAGGAGGTTTCCTCTGAAATCTGTATCACTGGGAGTGTCCATCAACTTATGATTAGACAGATGACCATAGTGGTCAATTATCTTCAGCAAGCATTGTTAAGATGGGCTTATCTTGACTCTTGACAAGGGAGGCCATTGCATCTGTCACTCTGCTCTTCATTGTTCCTTGTGCAACTGATGTTCCTCATCTTTGTGGGGGATGGTAGAGTCAAGTCAGCAAAGAGGAAGGGGATTGCTCAAGGAAGGTGGTGGGTGGCCCATCTACTGTAGGATTGTTGGGTTCACATGGTGAGTGGAGTTCAGTTTCAAGTCCATTCAACATGTGAGAATGGTTCAATAAGTTAATGCACGATACTGGCATGCCTCAACCCAACAGCTGGTTGATGATTGCAACTATGTGAGACATTCTCCACCTTACAAACCTGCGTGGAGATGTGGATCATTGCAACCATGAGGAGATATTCTCCAGCCTACAAACCCGAGAAAGCCCCCCAAGAAGGTGTGGTTCCTATCTCGAGACGAGCCGAACGTAGAGATGACTCCTCCTCCTTAGAGAGAGCTGAGAAGAACTCCAAATGATTCTCCTATGTAATGCATTGAGAAATGATATATGTTGAGTTGGATGTGTTTGTTGTTGAGCACAAGGTGAATGTGAAATCCCAGTGTTGGGTGCATCGCCATGAGAATAGAAATGAAGATGATGTAATAGCACCCTCTGAGCAGCAGAGTTGACAAAAAGACTCCAGATAATTCTCCTGTAAGACACAATGAGAAAGAGATTTGCTGAGTTAGACATGCATGTGGATGAGCACAAGTGAACATAATCCTATTACTGAAAGCACTAGTGAAGAAGTGGTTCTTCCTCAGGTAATGCGTTGAGCTGTAGATATGGACATCCCTATGGATGTGCCCCTAGTGATGAACACTAGTAAGTGTACAAGATCCCTATATATTAAAACTAAGAGTCAAACCCGCTCAGAACCCTACTCAGGGCCGTAAGCAGGCTGTACCGGCCCCACCTTAATGTGATCGGGGTAATTAATGTAAAAGATAATTAATCAGTAAATATTAATTAGAGCTATAAGCTAGTGAGGCTCCGCCATGTTATGCCAATAGACACTTTTTGTTGACATGTTCAGTTATAAATAAAGGTAAATTCCCCCATTGAGAAAACACACAAGTAACTTGTCATCTGGAAATTTCTGCAAGTACACCTTCTTGGGAAAAGTACGCACCTCTCTTGGGCTTAGTCTTCTAGGGTTTGAGCAACTTCTTGTGTACTAGGTTTCTTGGTGGTGAAAGTCTTTCTCGAAGAATATAGCAAAAGGATTTGGTTGGCTTCCCCGTTGAGAAGGGTTTTTCAAGATACTTCTTGTGTTCTTTGTGTGCATGGTGTCAGATCTTGGCGAGCAACATTAGTGGTTATGGTTGGGAAATGCTAAAATGGAATGAACTTCATGCTTAACCTGCTCATTGGAAAACCAACATGGTAATGTAGAGCATAGGTCTCTAAAGAACCCATTGCACAAGCATCCACCAAGTCTCCTCTCACCTGCGAACTGCATCGCCTTCTAGGGTTTCGGAAAATTCGCATCTAATCTCCTTCGGTGTTCTATCCCTTAATAATTGGAAGTTGGGGATATTTTTGGTATAGAAGAGTACGGCCTCCTCCAAATACATCTCCGTAAGTTTTAAAATCAAATTCTCAGAATTTTGAGTTTTTGGCCCGAGGGTTTCTAGGGTACCGAAATTTCCTACAAAATATTAATCTTTTAGATTGAAGAAACGTTTTTTTCTTAAATCAGCAAGTCAACTTCTTTGTGACACTTCAAGTTGATTGTTGGCAGTCACAAGTCCAACATAATCGGTTAGATTCTTAATTCAACCTAATCATTAGGTTTTCAAAATCTAGTTGGCTTTTAGAGTCAGCTGAAAACCAATCAAATGGAGAACAAAGCCTTTAAAATGGAAGATAGACTTGATGGAGCAAGCAACTTTAGTTCCTGGAAGTCAAGATTTCAAGTCACCTTTGAAGAAGATGATCTCTTGGATGTGGTAACTAAAACCCTACCAAACACAACACAGATGTAGAGAAGAAGATAAGAGAGGAAGAAGATGTCAAAGCAAGAAAATTAATCGTCTACTCAGTAAAAGATCATCTACTACCTCAGATACAACCTGAATATAGCCTATGATATGTATGAAGGTTTAAAAGAAATGTTTGAAAAATGACAAAACCCTCGAGTCTTCTACCTTTGAAGAGCCAACTTCTAAAGTACCAAGATAACCAGTTATGACACATTTTCACTCTTCTTTATGAAGTTATGCGAGATTAAAGAACAACTAGAGACTATCGAGGAATTCATGTATGATAGAGAACTTGTGTTAACCACTCTCAACAACCTCCAAAAATCATGGGAGCCATTCCTTAAGAGTAGACCAATGTGGAAGAGAAGCTCTACCAACCTTTTATAAACTATGGACATATTGCACTCAAGAAAAACTTAGACTTATAAATAGAGAAGTGGAAGATTCCTCGAAGAAAATCCTCATGCTCTTTGCACTTCATACAAAGAAAGGAGGAAAATTTAAAAGAAAAATTTCGTGCAAACATTTAAAGGTGAAAAGTCTTCATCAAATCCAAGTTATCAAAGAAGAGATGTTTCAAATATTCAATGCTTCAGATGTGACAAATATAGGCACTATGCAAGAAACTGTCCAACCGGGAAGAAGGGAAGACAATATGCTTCCACCGATGACATTGATCCATATCCACCTCAAAAAGAATGAAGAGAAGAGAGAGGAGAAGTACTTCCTCTTAAAACTAAAGCATGACTACAAACCAAGTAAATCAATTGATTTCAAATTTATAGTTGATGACATTTTTGAATAAATCCCTAGTATGTGAGCCCTCAAAGATTTTGACCATTATCCCCTGCACGGGAGTCCAAAACCATATTTAATTTGTTCATTATGCTAGAAACGGGGCAGACGTTGTCCTTAAAGAAGATATACCCATTCAACAAACCTAGAGAACCTCAAATGGAGATTGATGAAGACAATAATTTTCTCCCTTCAAAGAGCTCGTGAGGAGACAAACATTATTCAAGATCCAGTTGCTCCAATTGACACGCCCGGAGATATTGGCAAAAGAGGGCATAAAGGCCTACCTGCACTCTCCTCTCTAAGAGGCAGAGAAACATACAAGCCTCTCAAGGCACATCCCGAGAAAGAAAAAAGAGATTTTCGAGCTATCCTTTAGCCATGAGCCACCTCATTGATGCTAAGCCTCCTTGTATTAGAGAAGCAACAAGATAATCTGCATGGCAAGATGCCATAACAAAAGAATACCAAAAGATATCTTAAAAGAATGATGCATAAGATATTATTCAGAAACCAAAAGGGAAGTCCGGTAACTTCCAAGTGGATCTATAAGATCAAACATGCAAATTGATGGAAGTGTCTAGAAATACAAAATCCAGATCTATAGCCGAGGTTTCTCAATAAATAGAGGGAGTTGCCCATGATGAGACACTTGATCCAAGAACCCAATACACTTCCATCCGTATCTACCATCCGTGAGTTGGAAACTAAGTCAGATGGATGGGGCTTGATGAGTTTTGATTTCAACAAGAGTGTTGCTGATCCAAACCTATATCATTACAAAGTTGGTGACGAGATCCTGATTTGATGACTTATTCAGAGATCCTTGTTGTTGGATACAAGTAATCCTTGATCAATTGAGATGAAGAACTGGAAAAGGATGCACTACTTTCGGTCCCACAAAGTGTTGATGACGAGAGCCCGATTTTTGATGACTTAGAGATCCTTGTTGTTGGATACAAGTAATCCTTGACTTCAATTCGAGATGAAGAATCCGGAAAGTATGATGCACTACTTCTTGTCCTTACAGTGTTGATGAGAGCCCGATTTTGATGACTTATTCAGAGATCCTTGCTGTTGGATACAAGTAATCCTTGACTTCCAAATTCGAGATGAAGAACTGAAAGAGGATGCACTACTTCTTGGGACAAGAAGTATGACATAGACTAAATGAGATTTTCCCCGGAAGTTAAGGAAAAATATACAAAGGAAAATATTAAAGAAATCTTATGACAGAATGCAAAAATCCACCGTGGATGGATTTAAAAAGAAGAAGATTGATGATGATTCGAACGACCGACCACGGGCCGACATTGATCATCATGTATTTGGTTAACACCGCACTTGATTCATGCTATGCAGTGAAAGGCGAATATTTCATGAGTCAACTGGAGACAGCATCTAATTTGACAACAACAAAACATGTATTAAGATATATAAGAGGCACAGTTGGACATGTCCTGAGATATTCCTCCAGTATGAACTTGATTTTACAGGATATGCCGATTCGTGATTGGAAACGTAAAGCATTATCGGACCTAAAAGAGCATCCTATTGATGCTCATCATTTTAGTTTGCCATGGTTTCCGATGCGTTAGAAACAAAACTCGCGGCCTTTGAGTACCATAGAAGCAGAGTATATAGCAAGGAGTGTATGGCTAAATATGGCTTCACAAGCTTCTCACAGATTTCATTTGACCGCGAGATGGATCCTATGATGATAAACTAAGAGCCATGTATAAAGCTCCTAGAGAACCCAGTGTTTCCTGATAGATCAAAACACGATGAGATGAAATATCCTTATATCATAGGATAGCGATGAGGGAAATCGCATACGCAAAGAGATCTTTCTCATTAATATAAGCAGATGAGGACATCTTCACCAAAATCCAATTTATGAAGAATGCCTCCCTAGTTGAGAGGAGTATTGATGACTCCAAACAAAGACAAAAATTCCAAAGTACATCCGTGTGGAGACTTGGCATGATGAAGAATGCCTCCCTAGTCGAGAGGGAGTATTGATGATTTCGGTAAATATGTGGAGACATTCTCCACCTTACAAACCTGTGGGATGTGGATTATTGCAGCCATGAGAGATATTCTCTAGCTTACAAACCTCAGATAAATCCCCTAAAGAGCTGTGTGTGTGGTTCCTATTTGAGACAGAAATGGAATGCAGAGATGACCTCCATACATAGAGCTGAGAAGAACTCCAGATGATTCCTTGTGTAACGCAGTGAGAAAGGTGGTCCGGCAGCTGACGCACTGTATCGAGCACTGCGAACGTGAAACTCAAAAAGGTTGGGTGCATTGTCATGAGAACAAACGAAAATGATGTATTAGCCTCCTTTGATGTAAGAGTTGACTAAAAACCCTGATGAATCTCCTATGTAATGCAGGGGGAAAGAAGATCCGTTGAGTGGACGTACCGTGGACGAGCACAGTGAACGTGATCCTAGTGGTTAAGCACCAGTGAAGAAGTGGTTCTTCCGTGTAATGCAAGGAGTCAGAGATATGGACATCCCATGGATGTCTTCCCTAGTGGATGAACACTAGTGGGTACAAGATCCCTATATTATCAAGAGTCGCACTTCTACCGTGAACCCTAATTGTAATGTAAAGGGTCTTCAGCCGTAATTCCAATCTTAATGTGAATGGTATATCGTAAAAAGATAATTAATCCGTTAATATTAATTATATAATATAAGCTAGTGAGGCTCTGGGCCTCACAGCCAATAGACACTTTTGTTGACAAAGTTCAAGTTAGTATAAGTAAAAGCAAATTCCCCATTGAGGAATCAACCGATCTTTCGTATGTGAGTTTGGAAACTTCAAAGAAGTACACCTTCTGAAAAGACCCTTGGGCTAGTCTTCTAGGAGCTTGAGCAACTTCCTTGTGTGCTAGGGTTTGGTGGTGAAGGTCTTTCTCTTTGAAGAATATAGCAAAGGATTTCCATAGGTTTTCTTCCCTTGTTGAGAGAAGGGCTTCCTTTAGATACTTCTTGTGCATGGTGCTTCTTCTGTGATCTTGGTTGCCGCAACATTAATGGTTATGGTTAAATGCTAAAATGGAAATAACTTTGTAGTTAAACCTGTCATATTGAAATCAACAATAATGATGCTTCAACCTCCAAACACAAGTCGTGGCCAGTATCATAGGAGTCCCCAGTCAATTGCATGGCATTCAATGTAGGAAGTTTCTATGGCTCTGGGAAGGTTGGAGTGGCTGGAAAGGGAGAATCATGAATATATGAAGTAGCATCTGGATAATTTGAAGAACAAGTTGTTGCAAGAATTGGAATTCGTCCATGAGAAGTTGGATAAACTTGATGATAGAGAGGATGAAATGGTATGGAAAACCAGACACAATTTAGTATCTCAGACCTTGATTGCAGAGTTATGAGGGACCTGGAGATTCTAGTGGAGGATGTTGTGGAGCAGAGGCTGTCGGTTTTCATCAAAGAAGAAAAGGAGCCCATGGATCCTTCAATGGAGTAGGCACCAACCACTGAGGACTTTACCAACTAGTCTGGGTTGAAGCCCAAGTAACTAACTTGCCTGATGTTGTCTGGTTATGCAATCCTTTTTCCCTTCACATATGAATCTCCGTATTCTAAAAAGTTTTTTTTTGGGAGAAAGGCGTTACATATTACTTCATGAAACAAAGAGTTACATCATATATGCTAGAAAAAACAGAAATGCCTGTAGGCATGTATTGTATATTGTTGCAAATTTGAAGGTAAGTAGAGGAAGGCAGGAAATGTTTCACAGGCCAAAGGGTAGATTTCAGTCAAAATGTCTCTGATTTGATATCTTCAGACTTTTTCCTTGCAGCATAAATATATAATAATCTTTTTTTCCAACCAAAAAGATGTTGGCATATAAGGATTCCTTTAGCCAATTCACTATAGCACACTGTTATCGCTCAGTTTATAGGATAGTTTAAGTAGCTTGAAGGTAAGAAATAAACTGTATAATTGATGAGCTTCCCAATCCACCACCTCAGATGGGGGGGCTCTTTCATTCAGGCTAATCCCATGAGGACGTCCTAGGTAATCCTCTGGCTTTGTGCATACATTTAAAGAATCATGCAGCTTTTTCCTTCTTCAAGGACATCAACAAAGAAGATAGTCAAAAGAAGGTATTCCAGAATAGGCACTGCTATAGACAAGGAAGCTAAAAGACACGTTGGTTAGTACTTCACAAATAATACTCTGACTATCTTTAATATATATGAAAGATAATAAATGTAATTATCGACGAAGTCGATGATTGCAATAAAGGCTATGGCTTTATATATTACTTCTTCAATAAATACAAAATGATATTCAATGTACAATATCAATCCGAATTATCACAACGATTAACATCATAATGAGGTTCATATATATAATGTTGTTGCGCACTATGCTACTAGGGTGATGTCAAACATTCTTAGGTTAGTTTAGGTAGTGAAGTGGACGCTGGCAACAAGCTGGCACGAAAGATCAACACTTCAATGTTCCATCAATGATTGACCCAAATTTAAACTTTAATAGCCTGCCAAAAGTATGATATCATCAAAGAAATTAGGTTAGCCCATGAAGAAGGGTCAAGTTTGGAAGTTTGAGATCATTAGAATAAAGTCCAACGGCATTCTGACTAGTGCCTAGGGTAATGGAGTCAAGGAGTAAGGCTAGATTTGAGGATCTAAATTCTAAGACTAGCTGTTTAGTGCCTGCAGAAATGGTACGGCCAAAGTCAAACTCCTAAGGAGAGTTCATTCCAAAAAGGTTGGGCTGCCCCATGTCTTCCTTCCTTAAAACCTCTTGGCAAAACGCTAGCTTCAAACAAATCTAGGGTCAGTGTTGTAAGGCCAGTTCTTTCAAACCCTAAGAGTCAAACCTGTAAACCATTTAGTTTAGGACGTCTTCCTTATTCAATTTATGTTAAGAAACTAACTTAGGAAAAGGAGAATTAGTGTAGCAATGGTCAGGCTATATTCTTAATCAAATGGCTAAACAAGTTTATATCATGGGGACATAAAGCAAGGACCCATTTGTGCTTGCTCCTAGGGTTTCATGATTACAAAATGGCAAATAATGTGAATCGAGCAAAGCAAGATATTTAAATCCCAAACTATTCAACTGGTTGGAAGTTTTGCATAAAGACACTACAAATCCCATCGAGAGCTAATCAAACCCTAGTTGTAAACCTTCCAAATGATAAAACACCACAAGGAAAGCCAAAAGATCCTCCCTAAGTGTAGCTTCAACTCCAAGAGCCAACAAAAAGACAAAAAGATCTCAGTAATACTCGCCAAGAGAGCGGAGCATATTTGGGAAATGAAATTCAACGTCTCTACTTTGATATCATCCAAACACTTTAATTACAAAAATAGGTCATTAAAACAACACAAGGTTGACTTTAGCAATATTACATTATTTGTCACATTAAATGCTAAATGTCAAAATTATGAGCTGTGTTGGACGCCAAGCCCTCTGAGGGAGACGGCCCTTGGACAAGACTGCATCCAAGAACGTTGTCTCTGGGGTTCTTTAACCCGCCACACGTGTAATCCCAAAGACACTCACATACCGGAAACGCCCAAATGACTCTTGCATGTCCATCAAAAGCCATCATCTCATCTCCAATGGGTAATCCCCCTAGGCCGGGCTATGCCAAAGAGTCCCTGGTGAGGATGTCTTCATTAACGTTGGTCTCCGCCTGCCATCCCAAGAACTCCTTCCTCGATGGCCCCCAGAGGTCCTAACAATCATATTCCCATGTACCGGCCCACTGGGTACTAGCCCTCACAGTATGGTCTCAGACATCAAAAACTACTTCCATGGGCTCATCACCTCTAGGGATCAATGCAGCAATAATCATATTTCATCGTTAAATTCATCAAATACATGCATGAAATTCCTAGTATATCATCTAAGAGCCTGACATTACACGTATCTTACACAAAAGTCAAGCAACCACAAAATAACCTATTAGCTAATGTCTACAAGATAAGGAAAGTTCTCAAGATTATTCAAAGCCATGTTTTGGTGAGGTGATATGGTTTTTAGGAATGTCCAAATACTGTAAGACCAAGGCAGGTTAATCAGGTGCCTTTGTAGGTGGTGAGTTGTACCCATTATGGATGCATTTTTCCCAAGCCTTATTACCTTTTATCTTTTTATTTATTGCTTATTTGTTGTCCGAATGAGACACCCAGCTTTTGGAAGTGGAGATCAGAAATGACACAGTAGTTGTACTCCATCGGGTATCTCTAAATGATAAGGTTCGTAGAGACCCCTTCTGTCATGCACCAGTTATCATCATGGCAGGACAGACCTGTGATAATGACAATGTATACTGGATAACTCATGAATATAGAATGGCTCTGATGAGACCTCCTGTCCTCTTGGTTAGGTCTTGTTTTTCCTTTATTATTTTTCTTAGGTCCCTTCTTCAGTTTTTTATCGAGAGGCCTTTATTGCCTTCTCGGGATCCCCCATGTAAGCATCTCTAGGTTTTATTTCCTCATGGATTTTATCTACCACCGCTTACCCCTCAAGCCTTGGCCCCTTCTTCCACAAGACAAAGTGTAACCCTCAAAGGGTCATCCTAATGTCAATTTGGTTGAAGGATGCTGTATAAGACAAAATGACAAAATGAGGGAGCGACATGGCTCCAAGTAAACTTTGTAGCTAAATCAAACTATTATGAATACAATTTTGCTAAGTCACCCCATCAATCCATAATGGCCATGGATTTAGTGATCCAAGGCACAATGAAATGAAACTAATGCATATATAAGAAAGTTATAACGATCAAATATGATTATACCATGATACCCTTCACCATTTTCCTCATGGAGCAAGAGTCCTCCGATGCAAGCCAAACCCAGGATGAAGCCGCCATTAATGTGTCAAATCAGCTAAGAAATATTGAAGAAAGATGGGCCCTCCAGGCCATGGCCAAGTCAATCTTGTTTCTGTATTCATGTCTAGGACCCAATTTCACATTAATTTATTCTAGTTATCCCAGATATCGATACCACACAAACATGGTATTTCAGCCTCTGCATGTTTAGAGAAACCAAAAATACAAACATGGTGGCATGAGAATAATAGACCAATCTCTGTGTTGGAAAGCTCTCCCACTATAGCGATGAGTTTCAATTTGGCTGAAGGCAACATCACATTTATTATATGTGATAATCAAAGGAAGATTAAATATTACGGCAGACAAACTGCGGTTTGTTTGCAAATCATTTTCTTGCATTTTAGTTGTCATAATCATATATTTGATGGAGATACATAGACACATAAAATCTATGGTCTGCTTGTAGCTCATGCCACCAAATTTCAAACAATGCCAAAATAAATGTTAGCAGATTTTAGATCCAAAATAAAGCAAATCCATTACAAAGAAAACATTGTAATATGATTGCAAAATTATAAGCCACGAGGAATGATTTCATCTGTAAGCAATCAACTTGTTAAACGTTAGAGGACAAAGGGAGATTGAAATTGTTGCATTTAAATGTAAGTTTGTGCCTCAGATATAGAGCTTAAGCAGGAAGAATTTATCTGCTCACATTAAGCAACAAGTTTTGTAGGATAAACACCATCTCCCAGTTTAGTGAAGTTATCCTGATATCTTTGCATGCCAAAAGCATACACTGGATCAACAAATAATGCAGTTTTATTAGAAACTGTACACAAAACCCAGTCTGTTGTGACTAATGTAAGATTAAAGATGTCCCTAAGCTTGTCACCATGCAAGCCTATTTTATAGCTTGCTGGACAAACATCACCAATAATCACAACATGAACACTGTCCATCTTTGAAATGATGGAAACAATTATTATCCCTCACAATAATTTCCCACTCAACAATCTTGGAGATGAACTTAATGGCAGTGTGGCAGTCACCACAAACTCGAAGATTCTTGACAACTCGAATTGTTGTGCCTGGGGGTGTGTTTAAGAGCCCAAAAGCAATTGCCTCAAAGCTTCACCATGGCAGATTTAGAAGAATTTGTCTTTTTCCTCCTTGGAGACCATTCAGCAACCCAGTCAAGTAAACATACCCCGCCATCTTCATCTCAAATATCAATCTTCCAACCCATAGATTTCCTGCACCCGTGGTGCAATCATTCCCACAAGGAAAGCATGTAACCATCAACCTTGGGATCCAACCATATCCAGGCATTCTTTGCCAACCCCGTCCCCATCAATCTCCACCTTCACATCACATCCCACCCGCCGAGCACAGCATGTTTGAGACAGCCAACACACTCCAGCATTTCGGTGCCCAGCCCAAACAGTTCCGCCAGCCTCCCAGCCCATATTGCCATGCATCCTAAGGGCAACCAAAGCAAACAACCATCAGCCAGCCATCCTGGGATTCCACACACATAAAAGTCCCAAGGCTCCTGAACCACCTGCCAACGGCCCAACCACGCAGCGTCCACCACAGGTGTAGATGCATAACAGCTGCCCACCGAAACACCCACAGCCCCCATCCAGCCCGCCCCAAGGCATCAAACACCACCAACATGTATCCCAACCCACCAAAAGAGCCCGGAAAGACCCGAGTCTTGATTTTGTTTTGCCCGGCTTTATCTTATTCGACAAATTTTTATTTACTTTTGCGGATTCCCACCTGTTCGAGTTTGTTTTGAGTCGGCTTCACACCTGCCACCAGCATCCTCACCACGCCCATTCAGTAAAACCTGCACCACGAAATCCTAAATCCACGAGTCCGGCTCCCAACAGCCTCCATTCTTATACCTCGCACCGTCCCACGAAATCACCCATCTCGGCAGGCATTTTGCCCAGTGATCTCTGTTCTCCTCTCGACAAGCCTATTCTGTGAGCATCCCAATTATCGCCGCATCACATCTCTCTCTGTATTTGTCAAACATTTCATATTCCTCACATTTAAAGGTATCACCAAGGCATCATCATAAACACTGATCTGAGCCCTTCTCATACCATTCTCTTTCGTATGATTTTCATAAATCGTTCCAGATTCCTGAGCAGGATGGCTTAAGAATGTTAAGTAAACTGATATGGATCCTTGGTTTCGTTTATTCTGAAATAGACTGAGTTTTCTTTGAATAGGTTTGTGTTTTTAGAGAGGGAATTAGTTCTGGTGAGATAGGTGATGGAAGGAGTGGTTAAATATTTTTAGAAAAGTGAGATGATAGAGATATCAACAAACGTACTCATCAAAACACACTGTATTCCCAAACCCGCCATTAATATCTCTTCAAAGGACTTCCCACCCTGTTTCAGGGAGGCCAAGCTCCCGCAAGCCGGAAGAACACTGGCAAACGTAAACTCATTGGGCTCAACGCCCGCTCGCCGCATTTGGTGAAACAGATTCAAAGCCTCCTGAGATAACCCACGCTTCCCATAACCGGAAATCATGACAGTCCACGAGAAAACATCTGGTTCCGTCATTTGATCGAAAACTCTGCGAGCATCTTCCAGACTCCCGCACTTGACATACATGTTGACAAGCGTGTTATGCAATAGCCTGCCCGCCTTAAATCCATTCTGGTTGATGTGGTCGTGTATACTTCTGCCCTCTGATAAAGCCTTCTTATCGATACAGCGCTGTAAGAGATCGATATATGTAGAGGAGTCTACGGGAATGTCCGCAGTATGTAAAATGTTCAACGCCTCCTTCAGGCGGCCCTGTTTACAGAGTGCTCTGAGGTAGTCGAGAGATGAAGCGTTGGCTTCTGCTTGTGTTTTGAGAATAGCTGTGGTGGATCCAGCTGGAAATAATGTAACAGATGCCCATCCTTCATTCCTGATCCCACGGCCAACATCGTCCTTGCCCACTGTGTCATTTGCCCTATTGGATCACAGATCTCCTGAGCCGACTCAGATGCCAACCCTAGTCCAAACTGAGACAACCAAACATCCCTCCATCCTAGCCCAACATTGAAGTCCATCAAGCTGAATGAACCAAGCCCATGGATTAACATCCATCAAACCCTGCCATGATAACCCTAAACAAAATCAGAAAACTAACTAAAGATCCCATCATGTCACTGATCATAGAGCCAACCCAAACCACCACACAGAAAACACAAGTGGATTCATTTATCCTCAAACTGTGACAGGCAACCCTACTGTCCTGTCACCCTGCTAGAGTTTCTTGTATTTCACACATAAACATCTGGATTTGTATAAGCAGATCATATTTTATTCTCCCAAATAAATCAGGCTAGGTTCATCCTAAATTTTTATTTATTTTGATGTTTAAGAAATGTGTAGGACTTTGATTACTCTTATTTTATTTTTAATTGTTTTTTTAAATTATTTAAAATTTATTTTACAAATGTGTATGGGAAATATATAATTTATTTTATCTCAGATTAAAATTTTTGTTAATTTAAAATTATTTAGAACACAAATTCCTTAACCAACATAATAAGTTTTTTATGATAAAATATTTGTAAAGATATTTTTAAATGAAATTTCAAAATATACATTTGTGGTATTTTATTTTTGACATTTTAGCTGACATAATCTCTACCAATTGTTAGTTATCAGCTTTCATTATAAATTTACACAATGTATTAAATACTGTTCCTTTAAAACATTCTGAAGGCAATTTTAAAGAAAAATTAAAAATTATAGAAAAAGATAACTTAAAACAAATCTTTCTTTAGAATTCATTGTGCTCTGAATAATGCTTCTTCAACGTGAAGTATTTTATTTGAGAACTTTCTTTATGAGGTAAAGCTTTTGATAGTTGATTTAGGTTTAGCGATCTTTTATAAATATGATTGAATGATATATTAGTGGATGAGTTTGATTTTTGAGGGACTTTATATTTAGTGATGAATGATCTTGGACAAACTCAACTCTGCTACTCTTCCCAATCAACAACAAATTCTCACTGTCTCAAATCCCTTGCAGAATCACTTCAAATCCCATGCCTGTTGTCACCTTATGCAAAACACAACAATCAACTTTTCATGACTAGTTTCGATCCATCAACGCTTAAAATGTAACAAAACGGATTTTGGAATTGGTACCAAGACATTTTGGCAAACCTCCGGCCGATGGATCAATCTCCCAGACTTCACCTTCATTGGTTCAAAATGCCAATGCATACACATTCCATTCAAAACAAACCTGAATGGAAACGACTCACCCTCGGAAAGTCATCTCTGTCTGCCATGTCAGTCAATATCACATTACAACCAACCCACCGACATGCCACATATCTCCCTGGATCTGCTCCCAGATCCAAAACAAAACATCTAAAAGTACAGGTATCTGCCGTGCCCCCAGATCCAACAAAATTGCTCTCATACCAGCCAAGAGAAACGACACATCTTTCAAATCCTAAGCCTTGGTCCCCAAGGTGTCCTGCCAACATAACTCCCCAGATCCAACCCATTTGGCTCCTCACCACGCCAAACAAACAAACACCACCCTTACCTAACTCCAAGTACAGGGAACCCAACACTAGTCTGTTAGATCTAATTTGATCTATCCAATGAAGACTCCAACATTTCACAACCAAACAAAAATAGCATGAAGTCCAGATCCATATCATGCAGGAACGGAGCAGCTACTAATCAAAGACTTGTCACCTCTGAACGAACGATGCATCCCTCCCTTGTACCCCGCCTGCCCTCCCTCAACCTCACCACATCAAACCCCATCCTGGGCCCAATCATATGAGAACTCCTCCCAAAAATCCAAACATGCAACCATGAAACGATCCTCCTGCCCATGGGCAACCTCCATACGGACCGTGATGAGGCCAGAGAGGCTTCAGATCCCCAGAACCAGCGAACTCAATCAATCAGAGAGCCCCAAAGCCCCACCACAGCAAAGACAAACCATCCCGCAAAACCAATGTCCAAAAGACATCCCCAAAGCACCCACCAACGCTAACCCAAGACCCAAGGAAACACAGTCAAAACAAACGTCCCCAACGAGCACAGAGAAACGGACAAACACCATCACAAACATTACTAACAAGATATGAGTGATCAGGAGTAATCAACAGAGAGAGAGATTATCGCCGACAGCCAGACAAAGTGAGAAGCACCCAACAACACACTGGATTCATGAAGTGAAATGTAAGATCGTGGGCTAACGTGCACACAGGATCCATACCAATAGTGGATCATACTATGAGAAATATCATTGTGGATCTATGTCATAGTATACACAGGAAGACATCGAGCACCAATGAGAGTGCCCACATAGTCTTCAAAGTACTCATAAAAAAGTGATACACTCCATCACAACTCAGGAGGGGATGTTGTAAATTAATGATGTGGCCCCAAACCTGGTCTCCGCCCAAAATGTCGTATGATGGTACTATTCTACAACATGTGAATAGATGATTGATGTCGGTGCATCATGGTAAAAAATGTATGATCATTGGTCATTGAGGTATACCTCATGCATAGATGAGGGGAACTACCTAATGATGAAATGAACTTGCTGTACTTGTATAATCTAGCGAATAGAGGATTCATGTCGAATACTTCAGAATCAATCGACAGAGTCATTGATAACGATGAGCCGATTGTGGTGAAGTTTCGCTAATTTGATCAGAAGTTTCCAGATTAAGGAAAGTGGATTCTTCTTTCAGATAATAAGAATTGAAGATATTCGTTAGTAGAGTTTGAAGGGGATCGAATCAATCGTTCACGGCCACCCGCTATATCAAGTGCAGCCATATTGCAACCACCAGTCAACCGACAATGATGGCCCATTACGGATGGTCAAATCCGTATCAACATATGAATCAACTCAAGCCTAACTTCCCTCGGAAACATGCAGTACCTAACGCAATGAATTCTAATAACAAGACTCCAAGTATATACCCACCGATAGTAAGAACACATGAGGCAATCGGGCAATTTCCATAATGATCGAAAAGAGTAACCAGTCAAGGAATATATGTGACCTATATTGATGGCACAACTTCTAGGCAAGCCATAACCTAACCGAAGAAAATGGACTCAAACACAGCCATGTTCAAGGGAAACATGATTGACATTGCCATTTTGGAAATACAGATCAATGGTAAAACCCTACTCTTTTGCAGGTTTTGAGTGTCTCCTCTCATGGTTTCAACAAGCCGAAAGATAGAGATAAAAGTGCTTGATGGTGTCTTTTCGCTAAGTTTCCTTACTTATCTCCCCAAAAAGTTAAAAAGCATAATTGTATGCGTCTTTTCATAATGCTTTAAGGAGTCCTAAAAGAGTTAAAAGCATAATTAGAAGGCAGTTTTTCATGTTTCTATCACCCAAAAGAGCAAAGGATAATTGGAATGGCATCATTTCAAGCGCATTTAAGCAGCATGAAAAGAAAGCTAAAAAGTTTGTGTTCATCTAGACAAGTCTTTCATGGCTTAATTATACCCAAAATAGGTAAAAAGTAAGCTCGCTAGAGTATAATTGAGGGACTTAAAAAATCATGCTTTTATATTCCGCAAGAACACGGAACTGGCCTAAGAAACATGAATGCAAATGGGTACCGACAAGTGAGGTCCACCTTGGCAAACTATTCTTCCATGGGCAAATCGACACAAAACGGAGGCCAACAATGCGCGGTGTACCGCTGCCACCCAACATATGCAGGACCGGGCTGCAAAGAGCACAAACAAGCAGAAACGACACGAGCACAAACATACAGGAAGACCACAACCATCACAAAACACGGAACCCCGATGTGTCAAACACAGACGAAGAGAAGAAAACGAGGCCCAAATGTCACGGGTCCACGTGATGGCCCCAGGCACAAGACCCAACATCCACATTCCCAGGCCACAACAACACCAGCCCGCCACCTCATTCTGACCAGCCCGAACCACCGGAGACACTGGAAATGAAGAGTGATCAATCACTTTTGGGACTCCATGGCTCATGCACAATCTTTTGAACAATTGTCCCATGTGGAATTTATTTTTGAAGATGTGGCTAACTCTAATTTATAAGTGGGACATTTTAAACTTCTAGATGTACTTCTGCATCACCATGCCTATGGATCGCCAACTCTCCTTTTACCTTTGCCTCATATCCCATCATCGTAATGAATATCTTTGTAGCTTTGTTTTTTGACCAAACAATCACATCATCATTTTTCTTCTTTTCTCAATTCTTATTCCTCAGTTTGATTATGTGAATGTATTGATTCCATTTTCAACCAACACTTGGGTACATTGAATATCTCTTTCTATGCAGGATATCAAATAAAGGTGTTGATACCATATAATTTTCTAAGCACCCTAGTGAGGGATTTCACTAAATTTTTATTTCTTTGTTTCTTTCTCCACTTTTTCAGTAGCTATTCCCTCTTTACTTAGAGAAATCTCTATAAATTATTATTTTCTCTAAATTTGTTGAGGCTCTCTATGACTTTAGTATTTTTGATTCATTTTTTCTGTTTGATCTTTACTTGATAGAGTGAGTGCATTCATTTATTTTATTAATTTTTATTACTTTATAATTTTTTAGAGGCTACCAATGCCATTTCAAATACATGTATATTTTTAAGCCCCCATCCACCATCCTATTTAGGTTTGTTCAATTTCTTCCATTTCAACAAAGGAATACATTTCTCCTATCCAAAGCATGTTAGGACGCTTTAATGTTGTTTAGTGGCGGATGTAATTTGTACTTAGTGTCATAATGATGATCATTATAACATCATTTGTAAGGCACTTATACCCCAACATGGCCTCACTAGACTTTTTTAATATAACACATGCACTTGGAGATCATTTGGGGAGTTATTTAGTCATGACTTGTCTCTTAGGTAATGGTGACCTACACTACTGGGTCATTATTATTCACCACTTCTCCCTTGTCTCTTGATGATATTATCATAAACCTTTATGGATTGGCTGATCTCCACCCTTGATTGCGCCTTATGATCAATGGTCTAGGATCCTCCAGTTAATCGTAGTTGAGGCAATTGGTCTTGAATCATGGTAGAGTGGAGAGTGGCTTATGGTCTTGATTGTTACCCTAACCCCATGAGTCCCAGCTATACCATCCATATGCTTCTGAGAGATGTATGAACTCCATCTGGAACCCATATAACGTGTGTTCTAGCTATTGTAATTGGGAGAGCTATATGAAGAATAAGAAGGCCTTGCTGTCATGGACCCAGCCACCCAACTAAGTGCGTTCTTCACCACCAAACTCCCTTGCCCCCCATCTGGACAGCTCTCCACTTCTATTTTATGTCTACATGAGCTTCAGATGGACAGATCCTACATATGTGTCCATAATATGTTCCCTCGACCTTCAAAAAGGAAGCCAAAACACTTTTCATTTTCCAAAAACTCCCAGTCCTGCAAGACATTGGAAACTACTGGGACGGGCATTTCTTAAGGATCCAAACATTACACCCAATATAGCATTCCAGGCTTAATATTCTTAGACAAAAATAACCACAACATTAAGTAGACATGCAGGCGAACATTTTAGTGAAAATGCACTTTAATATTAAACTTGCAACCTAAGCAACACATCAACATACACATTTTACAGAAAATATGAAAATCCTGTTCTGAAATTGGCCAATTCAGAGCTTCATTTTCGGAAAAAAAGCCCAATAAAACTCAAAAAACAATCCCATCCCAAACGAGGACAGAATTCACAACTTTTTACACTATAATCTTGTCTTTAACGACACTGAGTGGATGAACCCAGATATTCTGCACGACTATCAATTTTAATTAGGAATGATCAATCTTTCTATCCCTCCCTTCTAAACCAATGAATAGTATAGAAGACTTATCAATGTTTACCTCCATCCTAGTTTCCTCAATGCATAAGTCCAAAATCTCCTTGAACTTTCTTTCTTCTCTTTTGGTCTCCATTCCAAAAAGAATAACATCGTCCACAAATCATGGATGAGTCAAAGACACAGAGTCTCCAATTCTTATACATTTGAAAGAACCAACTTTTTTAATGTTGTTATCAATCTACTTAAGCCTTATGCAACTAAAATAAATGGGAAGGGTGGCATTGAAAACCATCGTCTAAATAGACGCAAGGAAATAAAGTATTATGAAGCTGATCCATTTATCAATACAACAAAAGAGGATGAAGCTAGACAACCAATTATATAATTCACTACTTGGATATTGACTCCTTATTTGAATGAGGGTTATACTTTGAATAGATCTTAATTGCATTTTGTTGTTGTTTTATTTTATGTTTATCAGATTATAGATGAGCGAAGAGGGAAAGAAATCTCAATATTCATTTTAATGGTATTACTTAGGCGAGTGAGACATTTTGATGATGATAAATATATTTATATAGAGGAAGCTGGTTATTCGGAAGTTATTCACCGCTGGAATCACCCCATGAGGCACAAAGCAATGCAAGACTTTTCCTGGCCTTTTGGATTCTTCAACTACCTTCCCTAAGTCTTCCTCCAACAATTCATAAAGGACCAAATAGAATTATGTTGTCCACCCATTTGGGCCTATAATTTTTGCTCTCTTGAAATATTGAAGAATTGATTTCAAATCTTCCCTTGTTACCTTAGCTTTCAAGATCTCGTTATGTTACTTAGTTACTAGTTTGGGAAAATATGAGGCCACTTTAAGAGTCTATGCTATAATATAGAGGGTCTTGGAATAAGGATTTGAAATGGTTGACACTTGCTTCAACTATCCATTAGAAGCACTTGCCTTAAAGCCATCATTCTTCCTAATCTCCCAAATCGTGTTGATGTTTTTCCTATGTTTGGAATAATTTTGAAAAAAGATCATATTCACATCTGATGCTACCAACATATGACTATGCTTTTCAACCTCCAAGCAAATTATTCATTCTCTAGGATCTTCCTTTTTGTTTCTTATGACTTCTTCAAATAAAAAATTTCCTGCTCTGAAAAAAAACCATCTTTATTCATTTCATAGATTAAGTTAGTTTGATCTTTTGTTTCTAACATGTCTTTTTGGTCTTCCCAGGATTTCTTTCTAGCCCATTCTACCACAACCTTTTTGGCCCTTTTCAATTTATCTACAAATTGGAACATAGCAAATTCTCTTGGGCTAGTGTCAAACTTCCTCCATTCCATAGATATTAGATTTTTGAACCCCTCCTCTTCTACCCAAGAATAGTTAAATTTGAAAGGGTTAAGAGGTTTTTGACCATCCTTTTCTATCTGTTACAAAATGGGAATATTCTCTAAATCTCCTCCTTCTTCCACCAATCATTTAAGTCTATTTGCTTCTTCTAAAACCTTTTATGCCACCAGGTATTTGTCTAATATCTTTGATGCTCCTTCAGGACAACTTCTAAAATTTCTCCAATTCAGTACTAATTCATTTGGTTCAATATCACAAATACCTAGGTCTTCGAACAATTCGGTAAATTAACAAGATAAGGTGTCCTACCTAGCTCCTTCTCCCCAAGTTTCTATTACCTTCAATTTTAGATTAAGATATCCACCCAAACTTATATTATCATTCCTTATGCCTTCAATTTGTTTGATGCTCTCTTAAAAAAATTTCCTATCATCATATGGCCCATACAGGTTTAAAATGATTGCAAATTCTTTTCCTAGATCTTTGGATTATAGGTCATCCATGATACCTGCATTTAAGAAGGACACATTAGTGAGTTCCAATGAATCATTCCAACATGTTAGG
>SNQJ01S0139189.1:7684-25248 GCA_010110895.2 Picea sitchensis | reverse complement strand
AAACTTTATGAGACCAGTTGGTTGTGGATATTCCCAAGGCATGTTGGTTGTTTTGTGATGATTTCAATAATGATGAAATTCAAGAGGGAAATGAAGGTTTATTCACTACTTTTATGTCACTAAAATAAAATATGGCATGAAATGACCTCAAGGAAAGGAATTCCATATGAAAAAAAACAATTCATCATGAAGATTCTCTTAAATTATCATTCTTTTGGTCTAATTTCCATAAAGGTAACAAGAGACCATTGAGTACTAGACATAGCTATGTTTTCTAAGCATGGTTTATTGTTTTTTAGCATGAAGGTAGAAGGTTGGTGAAATTCCTATGGGATCTCACCCTGTCTAAATAAAAACACGTTGCTTTCTTCATTTCCTAATGCTAGGTTAAGATATGGGACACAAATTCAATATTTATCTTGAACACCTACTATTTGAAGCATTCATCATGTATATAATATTTCAAGAGGATTTGGAATTTGTTATCTCAATCGAGATGGTACAAAGAGTGGATCTTATTGTGGGAAGATGTCATTCCGATTGTCACTTGTTTACTCCATGGCCATGGTAAATAGCAAGTGACCACTAGAAAAAGGAAGAATAAGGCTACCAGTAAGGATCCATAAAAATTTTCAAGGATGATGCAATTTAGTCTCTTTAACGAGAAATTGCAAGCCAAACAATTCAAGATGAACATTTTCTCAAAATTGAGGAAGCTTATGGATTAAAAGGAGTTGAAATTTGAAACTATATCCATTGGTTCAAGACAAGTGACATACCTTCCAAGGACTTCTTGAAAGCCTTAAACTTTAAATAAGTAACAAATTGAATCAAATCCCTCAAAAGAGTGGAAGGAATAATCATAAATCAAGTGTCTAATATAATACTAAGTATAAATATAATACAACATGAGAGAAAAACACAAGAAATATAAAATATATTTGATAAAGGAAACAAAATCACAATAGAATGTATGTGTCATAGACATTTGTGCGCGTGAAGAAGCATGTGCACAAGAAAATGGTGAGCTCATAATTTGAGCACGTAGTTCAAAAGTGTATGATAATTAGAGGATAAAAAAACAAAGAATGATGATAAATGTTAGAAAGAGTAAAATGAGAAGCATGCATGTTGAGCATGCAAGGTGCTCATGTCAACACATGAAAACGTTGGAGGAATTTGAAACATTGTAGCTTGAGGAAGTTGAACAGTCAAGCATAGACAGGGGGGAATTCTTGAGAGGGCATCCTCCACACCAACAAATGAATAGATTGGATTTGATATAGAGGAGGAGGAGTAGGAGGAGCACGATATAGGAGAGAGAATTGAAAATGATGTTTATTTTGATGATTATTCCATGGAGGAATACTCACAAGCTATGAGATCCTTCAATCTATGGTTCTATTTTCTACCCTATTCTGTATTTTCGATTGGCATTCCCACCTACAGTATCAGTGACTCATTATATATATAGATTTTGATGAATTAATTAGAGAACTATAGTTTATGGTTCTAATTTCTTGTATGTTTTTCATTTGATCATCATTGATGTAGTACTAGTAAGTAGTAAGTAGTTGTATGATTGAATTTGTATCTTGTAAATGTTCTAGTTTCTAACAAAATTTAAATCTTTATGTCTATGTTTCATTTTTGTGTGTGTAATTTGTAATTTTTTAATATACATATAATTTCCTCACATCAGACACTTGTATTTTCATGTCCTCCATGTCCCTTGTCCTCCTGTAAGGTGACTTAGCTAACATTCAATGTTACAAATACAAGATGGAAATTGCATCAAGCTACAAAATTATTTTTAACATAATTCGTTCAACATCTATCAACCAATGTCTTGTGTCCAAGTATGGGGACCCAATGGTCAATTGATTAATGTGAAGATATTAATTAGATGAGATGATATTTTTTGTGTTTCCACCTTGTAGATATATAGGGGTAAATTTTCATCACCATCATCATAATCATAACCATAATAATTCATCAAAATAAAATAAAATAAACACTTCAATTTATAGAACATGTGCCATGAAATGTGTGACGACCCTCACAATTACTCCTAAGAAAAAGCGAAGCACAAAAGATAATTTTTTTTTTTTTTCATTAAGGAATTAACATCATCACATGATCACAACAACGCCTAATCAACAATATCATAAGTAAAATCAGTAACAACTACTCATCGTGGAAATCACTAAATACACATTCAAACGTCAACAAAGGATAGGAACACATAAACATAAAAAATGAAGCAGATTAACACATCATAATAAGCTTGAAACAATTTACAACAACATTCAATCAGATAATGAATATTAAATGACTACTTGCCCAACCTACCCTGCAAGATTAGGACCTCCATGAAACATAAGCAACGCTCAAGCCCAAGTTCCAATTGATTTTAACCATTTAATGTCTCAGGGCTGGTGATTGTTATGAGGAACAAGGAGGTGTCTACATCCCACAAACACAATCAAGTCCAAACTAACTATGTTAAATCAAAAACATCAACGATAATCAATTTCATCAATCCATCAATCCTAATCCACAATTAAACATGGTGTGCGAGAAATCATTCGCATAACACATCATAGACCATATTAAATGCAAGGCACAAAATAATTTATCAGTTATATTCATGGTGCAAATACCAATCTCAATATGCAATCATCCATCATAGTAAATTTTCATTTCACGCAAGAAGACTAATATCTAAAACCATACATTACATTATAATTCAGTGCGCGCAAGGAGTCCAATTCCTCAACTAGTGATACATTGCATTATTGAACTGTGCGCGAGCATTCTATTCAATTAATCCATCATTTACACATCAACAATTCAAGATGCAAGAGACATCAATTTTATTTCGCAAGGAACAAGTGAACACAATTAACAAATAAATCATACTTCAATAATATTAAAGGTGCAATAGTAACCAAATTCTAATCCAATCAGGCAATATCAATATTCCATCGTGCAATAGAAAATTGATTATTAATCCATCATACACTAACAAATTTGACGACACAAGTAATAATTGTTAATAAAATTAGGGCGTAGATGAAAGGTCAATCAATCTTAATCATCATTTAATCAAGGCACAATGTAGTCAACATCAAATTCCACTTTTATTCCATGGTGCGTGAGAAGTATAATATCAATAATAATCATTCCTTACAATAAAATTTTATTGCGCAAGAAGTAAATAACTAAAAAAATCATTCTTTACATTGGATTTCATGGTGCACTATAAATATAACCATGTGTAACATTAATCGGTGCACGCGATCAATCATTAACATAATCAACATCATTCTATGTGCACAATTAATATAAGCACTTAGGAAATCACACATCACGATGTTACAATGCGCACACATAATTTAGAAAGCGTAAACCCTTATGTTTCATCAAGGTCCATTAGGCAATGAAATATAACTACTAACAATAATGCATCAATGGTATGTAAAGGCGCATGGTAAGGTAATCACTTTATCAATCAAGTCAATCATTAACCCCTGTGCAATAGTAGTCTAGTTTTAAACCAATCATGCATCGTCAATAATTAAAGCGCAACAGTCACGGATATTAATTAATTATCATCCTTAAATATTCATGGTGCACGATCAATCTAAATTACTAATCATCAACATACCCCATGGTGAAAATGTGATCATGGGTTTTATTTTCATAGCGCAAAGAAAATCTAAGTACTCAATCAAAACACCACCTCAAGAAACAGAGCAACAAGGTAATCTACTAAACCTTATCATTTTGAAAACAACAAGGTGGGTAAAGTAGCGAAAGGATGTTTCATAAGGATAAGAGAATCAAGAGTGCAATTACATACATACCACTAGAATGTCTCATCTTAACTTAAGGGTACAGCAAGAATTTAACACAATATTAGGTCTTTTACAAGTCATTTAAAAGGGATAGTACTTATTTTGAATTATTAGAAGAAAACCTAATTACTACAATAAGGAAGGGTTCCTTTGTAAATAACACTTCTCTCAATTCATAAGACAACATAGGGAAGATAAATGTTCCTTGGGGGATACCTTAAGAACCTTTATCTAAGGTAAGAAAAGGGAGTCCGAAAATTTAGGTAAATGAAGAAGTAATTAAGAGAATTTCCCGGAAAAAGATATGGAAAGGGACTTTAATTTTCCAAGATAAGTAATGTTTTTTTCTAGTAAAAAAAGGGGAAACCAAAATATATTTGATAAAATAGGAGTACGGTTCAACATAATAAAAGGAATAAAATTAATCACGGATACATGGAGTAATATCGAGATATCGTTGAATGACTTCATCTACTTGTCGTTTGTGAAGGGTGAAGACACTGGAAGGATTAAAACTGGTCGTTTAAGCCAAAATAAAATCATGCCATAAGGCATGGGGCGATATCTAAACTCTGGTATAACCTTTCCACTGGGGAAAAATAGAGATTACTTAAGGGCACCTGAAACTATCTCTATGGTTGCATCAACGCCCTCATCACTATCGACCTGCACCCGAGCTGCCATCCCATACGCAGAAGAGAGGTAATATACCCACTGAGGATGGACGCACACAATGTCAACTAGATCTCGTCATCTATGTGGGAACTATCCCCACCGAATACAGATTTTCTGGCATGCGAAGCTCAACAAAATCCTCCCTCGACCAATTCAGTGCGACGTCAATATCTCTATCGGTCTTTGCGCCCCTTTGGATGGAGGAAAAGCATCAAAAGGAAGATTTACGGGACCTAGGTGGAGGTTAAATCCCAACGCCAGAAAATTCTCGTACACCAGTTTCCACATTCCACTAAATGCCCAAGAGAAGCTCCACGCGTCCCATTTAATGGAATACACTGCGATGGTTAGTGGCTACCTGGAAAGGAGCACAAAATCACATCGCCAGTTGCAATCCAAGCGCCAAGCCACCATGGGAGGAGCCCACGAGGGACGAGGGCTGAGAACTAGTTCTTGAAGGCTCTAATTTCACCCTCGGATAGGTTAATCTTACGCTAGTTTTTTTTTGGTAATCCGGAACTACCTTTAAGGACTGTTGATCCGATCCTTAACCAGAATAAAGGGTGTGGTGTAAAACAAAAGCTCTGTTATGTAATTTGGTTTACACCCGAAATGTATATACCAAGTTGTTTTGAGATATAGTATTAATAAAAACGGTTTGTTTGAATGTTTTCACGGAGGAGCATGAAATTCCATTGAAATAAACAAAATAAAAACCTTTTATGTTTGGATTAGAGCATATAAACTTATTCAACCAATTAACGACCTGCAGATTTTGTACTCAATAAATAAGAAAATAAGAAGTCCTAAAACCTCAACCCGGAACAGGGGAAATGGGTACTGACCCATAAATGAATGGTCGACAAATAGAAATACTCA
This sequence comes from Picea sitchensis, assembly GCA_010110895.2. Taxonomy (NCBI): domain Eukaryota; kingdom Viridiplantae; phylum Streptophyta; class Pinopsida; order Pinales; family Pinaceae; genus Picea; species Picea sitchensis. Next base: position 19,834 of record SNQJ01S0139189.1, on the reverse strand, counting down.
TAAAGAAGTAAAATGACAAATAAATGAGCAAACTTTAAAAACGAGCTAACATGAAGCCCTAAACGCTATAATCCAGAAAGTAATAGATACACATATTAATAACCCAAAGAGATAAGAAAATATTTAGGGCATTGCCATTCAAGCCCAGGGAGAATATAATCAGGAGAATATTAATACCTCCCAACCAATTGCTAATAAGAAAACTGGAATCATATAACCAAATCTCATTACCATTTAAAAACACAATGCAGTTATACTTTTATTTAAATAAAATACCGTAACCAAAGGAGGCGAGTCGAAGTTGATCTTCGGGAAATGGCGCACCTTTATTTGTCTGCTCGTTAATTGTTCAGACTTCACTGATACCTCCCAACCAATGCTAGGGGTACTCTTCTTCCCCCTTATCCCCCCGAGTTGCAAAGGGGCCATGCACGAACACAACCAGAAAGCTCTAGTTCTCAGCTTGCCTCACAAGGTCGAGCTACCACTCCCTTTTTCGAGTTGGGTATCCCAACTCTCACAAGAAAAACTAGTCAAAGAAATTCTGGAAGCATAACTTTACTCATACCATTCCTCATCCATTCCTCTTCTCGGCCATTAATTTTATATATTTTTTCTTAGTGATCACTTTCCAATTGCATGTTTAATTTGTTTTATTAAAAATTAATTAGGAATTATTCCCCCCTACATTTGTCACTCGTTCCCTTAGCTGCGCCAATAAATTTACTTATTTAATTTAATTAAATGTCAAATTCCCTCACCCATCCTAAAAGCGCTCCTAAAATTACTCCTAGTTATCTCTTTATTCCCTTTTTAATGACACACCTTTCTAAAACTTAGTTGTGTCTTATTTAGGAAAGTTCTTTAGTTAGGCTAGACTAGATTCCTTTCTATGCTTCCACATTACTTTTTACATTTATTTCCTTTCTTGTCTTAGTTTCAATTTAGCATTTCTTGCACATAATCGGTAATTAAATCTTTAGATAAAATATTTCTCATTTTTAATTCTTAACTTGATTTTTCTTCACTCTCCCCCCCTCCTCGCCCCCCCTTTTTTTTAATTTATTAATTAGTTTAGTCTTGTTACCCAATTTAGACTTAGGCTTAAAAAAAATTAAACTAGGCTTAGAATTTTTTTTAAGGGGGTTTTATAATTAATAAAATTACCCATTTATTAATTATTTTTAAGTTCGACAATAGCCAAAACAAATTATTGTTTTCTAGGAACCTAGGTTCATTGACTCACCTTTATTAAAAATCACAACGATCCCTTCAAGATGCACTCCGTGCTCCAAGGGTGCCACTTTCCTTTGACTTATTTTGGTAGTTTTCTAACCCTTGGAGTCAATACACCATCAAGCGACCTTGTGAGAGACTAAGGGACTCTAAGGAATAAAAACCCTTCCTTATTGCGCGCCCATTAGAATCTTTGTGAGCAACTATCTCAGTTTACCCTCACGACATCATGGATCTCTCGAACTAGGTAATCATTAACCTACAATTCGATCCACGACGAGAGTGTTAGTATGCTATGGAAGGGTTGCTACCACACCTCTCGCTCAATATCTGGTTGTTGTGCATGCCCCCTTTACTCCTTATGTGAGTCTTATTAGCAAACAACCGTCCGCCTACATCCATCAACGAAACACTATCAAAAATCCATAAACAACACCATAATATACCCAATCATATGTCATACATGCATAAATATAAATACCCAAACCATATACAGTCCACTCCTTGAATCGATCCAGAGTCCAAAGAGGTCCATTGATGCCATAGACATCCTTAATCGGTCGAGTGTTCTACACACTCAAGAGAAACCTGTCAATAACATCTATCTATTCATAGATATCAAATAACATATCATCATAATCCCACAACATCATCATCTAAATCCATAAGAGAAAGACACATCCATATACAAAACTAGATCACTTGCACGCAAGTGTCTTCAAAGAATAAGTCAAATCATGTGCGCGTAAGAGAGGGATGTTACATACTGGTTTAAAATTCATCCCAAAGTTTCACAGTATAGGTGTAGTAAGGAAAGTATCTGACAAGATGTAATTGTCTAACTATTAGCAAAAATGGAAACTGTGTTGGTAGCGAAATATTCATATCACTTCATCGATCTTTGAAAACGCAAACATGGAAAAAGAAATTTTTATCATCTGTCTATTTTTTTCCTACAAAGAGTTTGATTATGGTTTTTGAGTAATTTCTTGGTTTATTATTTTCCTTTGAGCTTTATTTTATTGATAAACGACTCGTTTACCCATTTCAATTTCATGACTATCAAGCATGAAATTGAAATCTTCTTGAAAAAACTTATTAAATGAACTATAAAGGTTTCTCTTCTTGTAAAACCAAACGATCCTTTGAAACACCTAAAATAAAAAAACTTGTAAGCTTGGTGAGTATATGGTTATGTGAAAATTTTACAACATAGGGATAAAACCAAATCGTAATTGATTTATTTTATGCGTAAATCAATTTTGAAAGTATTGATTATTACTTTACTCTTTACGATTTTGGTTCTAAGTTTTATGACATTACCATATGATCTGAATGTTGCTTTAAATTGTTATTTCAAGGTCTAATCAATGTATTACTTGGCTAGTGATTGTGCTATGAAACCATTACCTCTCTATCATAACCATTAGTGATCACATTCATTTCATCGTTTGGATGGTCCATCGTAACCAAGGATTAGGTTCTTAACAGGCGAGGTGGTTTTCGAGTGTTTCGTCCTCTGGTTTGGGGTGTTTAATCAACATTTAGAGTGGAAGTCATGGTAGCATCCTCCCAAGCTCTTAGTTTTCGGGTCACCTTTGACCATGCAAACTATACTATGTTTTCTGGGTTGGCTCGAGCACATAACCCTCCATTTTTCATATTTTGGTATATCTTGCGAAAGATAATGGATCCTGTAGTTAGGGTGGAGCTGAATGGCTCACATGATATTCTCTCTCACAACTATGTTGTATATGAACTTGCCCTTTTCGGTTGGGTTAAATTTGTACAATCATTTGAAGGTTTTAATCTAGATGTTGCACATGTATTTTCCAAGACTTTTGACGGTGCAAAATCCAAAGTAGGCGACCTGCAAATGAAAGTAAGTGAAGAATCCATAGCAGATGCCAAGGGTCTATCGCATGAGGGGGAATGTTGGTTCAAAAACCTGAATATAGAGGGTATCCCATGGAATTTTACTGATGGTATCCAGAAAATCACTCTATAACATAAAAGGTATGCCCATCCAGTTGTTCAAAACTCGTTGGCATGTCTTGTTATTGATAATTAAACAATTCGTCACCAGTGAGGGACGTTATGGATTGGTATTTTTATTTCATGTGCGCCTATTGATGGTATTCCTGGGTTTTAAGTTAAACTTGCCATTTTATTTGCTTAGGAGTCTCCAAAAGATGTCCAGGTTCTACCAAATACAAAACCCTAACTTTGAGTCCAGTCTATTCCACCATGGTTTAATTCAGGTTTTGGTTAATGCCCATTTGTTAAAGATAGGAGATAGTTGGAATTTTTTTCTTGTTAGGAATCATTTTGTTTCATTTCCATATGAACCAGTTCCTGGATTACCTCTCTCTGTTGATGAGACTACCAGTCCAAGCCTATCGTCCCATTCTCTACAAATTTTTTGAGTTGAAATACAAGTCTCGAAAGACCCTATATTACCTCTCGATAATTCTATTGAGTTTCGTCCAATAGTTGAGTTTGCCTCCAAAAATCGTGAATTTGTTCCAAATAAATCCTTGGAGGAAATTCTAAGTCATTTAAGATATAAGACACGAGTCACCCCTGATCCTCTACAGAACATGGTTAGTGAGGATAAAAATAAAATCAAAAGACAGGGTAAACAAGTCACACAGAAGGTTAATGATTTAGATTTTAGAAATAAAAGGAGTGGTAGACTTCTGTCAAGAATGACCAAGAATCAACATTAGAACCGTGTTAAACCCATTCCTACAGTTGTCATTGAAGATACGATCTATGTCGAGGATGCTATCTCTGATTCCACTAAAGCGGATTCGCCCCAATACGATTTTGTTTCAAACCTACCTCCATTTTTAAAGGAGAAAGAGGGATTTTCAAGAATCCAATATGATTTTAAAAAGGTTATGGCACAAGACAAACCATTGAACTCAAATAATATTTGTCCCCTACCGAGATTGGAAAATGTATATCGTGAAGAGTGTTTCACTTGGATCCATAGGTATTACCAAGATATTTCTTATTTGCAATATTATCTTAATTAAGTTATGGCTTGTAACTTGGTATTTGAAAGAGAAAACATGGATCTGAGAGCCAACGTTCAACAAAATTCTGCCAGAGCTACCAAAAGATTCAGGAAATCAAGGGATATTGTTATAAAAATTTCTTCCAACTTCAACATTGTTATGAACTCGAAATTATCTGATGCTTCTTTTTCAAATGTTTAATGGGTAAACAATTTTCTTGGAATTAATGTTTTGTTCATTTTTTTATAACTCAAATTGTTTTATTTTGTTTTATTAGACTAGCTATAGAATCATAGATTATGTAGCTTGTATTTAATTAGTTTATTAGATTTCTTTTTTCTAAATTAAAATTCATTTTTTCTTCTCAGGTGTGAAGAGGATCGATTTGCAAAGGTTGAAGGGACAAGTAAATCATTGGAGATGCTCGAAATTTTCAAGCTTCTCTTTAAAAACAATTTCAATAATATTTTAATTATGTAACTATTTTTTAATGGTTGTTACAACAGACTTATATTTTAGTTATTTTTGGGAAAATAATTTATTAAGGATGGATCTTTCTCGGTCTTAGAAGACATCAGAAGCAGATCATGAACTTAGTTTAAATACGGGTGCTTGCCTGGAGACAAGGGCATTCTTTTTGGGACCTGAAGATGGAATTATCTTTTTGAAAATGATATGAAATGCAATTTACTTTTTGGCTTTAGTCCTTATGTAAACTACACAATGTAATTATTGTCCTATTACTTTCATATATTTTTGGGCATGAAAACGCATATGTTATGAATTAGCTTTAGTCTGTTCAATACTTATGCTTTCATGTTGTTCTTATCTCTTGCATGGTCCATCATTTATTGGTTATCATAATCCCTGTGGTTAATCAAATATCTGTACTTTTTGAGTTTACGTCGAATATTAGAATTTGATTATATCATTTGTTGGAGATTGGAATTGATTTCATATCCAAATTTAAAAAATAAAAAGCCACATGAGAAAAATAAATTTGTCTTTCTGTTTATTATAGATTTCTTTCGAAATATAAAATTCCTTGAGTTATTTAAGGAAATATCATTCTTTGCTTCTTGCCATATATTTATGGTTGGCAACAGGTTAAGTGGAGTTTACATTACACAGAAAGACAAAAATATCTTAGTGCTCTTTCTTTATCGATGATCGACATCAGGTTAGTTAGTTTTCCTTTTAGTTTATTTATTTACTTTACGAATTAATAACGATTAAATCATTCAAGCTTTAATGTTTTTTTCATTACCTTTATATCATTTTGAATCTTATTCGTTCATTTTGTCATTTGCTAGTTATGGTAATAAAATAATTTCCTTAGGCTTATATCTTATTCACATTTTGTTTCAGTAGTCAAAATTTTATTTTCACAAGGCTTTATGAAAACCTTGTATCTGTACATACATATTGTATTCCATAAGACTATATGCTGGTATTTATACATATTAACATATAGGATTATTAGTTAAACATACACAATAAGATTATATAGTTAGATAGTTTTTAACTCTCTTAGTTACTTTAGTATTTTCATTGGCTAGCAGAGCCATAAAACCCGTCAAGGTGGGTTATTCTAAAAATCTTGGGTTAACTAGACAACCTTGGAGCAGATCTTCCCTTCTCGTTGACGGTGTGTCATGAAATACCGTCAACAAATGACGCTAGAAGGAGTGCTTGAAATTCATTGATGGCACAAAGAGGTCGTAAGAATCCCCCAAATAATCATTATCTTGTTGTGATGCATAGTCACTCAGACCCTACCATTATACCTGATCAAACCACTACGTTAGAAGCTACACCTGACTTTCCCGTTGAACCTGTGACACTGATTCCTCAAGGGATTGATGTACAATAAATTATCCGTAATTCTCGCCAATCAATTTTAATAACTTAGGGTGCATTATCCCGACTTAGACAATCTGGTGGATAGTTAAATCAACCCCTTGATTTTTCCAATCTCCAAGAAGATCCTCTTGGAACTCGTCTCCCTAATCACACATTACGTGATACTATTACTGAGAATTTTGAAGCACAAATCCAATTTGTTGGAGGATCTGGTCTTCCTCCATCCCCACCTCGGTCTTATCCACCCTCTTCAATAGGGGAATCCCATGACGAAGGCAGTTGATCTTTTTATGGGAAATCTCGAAATTCACCCACACCAACTCCCATGGATAACCAAAACAATCCTACCAGAACTTAGCTTGATCAATATGTTGTGGCAATACCTGGACCTCAACATCCGTTACCCAAAAATTCTAAAAATTGGTTACCCAAATTTGACCCTGATTCAAAGCAATCACCTGAGGATCATATAAAAAAATTCATGTTAGCAGTTAGGTTTCGAAATGTCTAACACGAAGAAGTCGTGTGAAGGACATTCCCTTACACCTTTGAAGGAAATGCCTCCATGTGGTATTTTTCACAGTAGCCCCAAACTATCGCTTCTTGGGATAAGTTTGAGACCTTTTTGTTAGAAAAGTTCAGGGATGATAAATCTCTAGAATTTTTGGTAATGGAATTGTCCAACATGAAAATGAAACCCAAAGAAAATTCAAGGATTTCAATCAGATATTCCTTACGCTTAAAAATAAAATCCCTACAAAATTGATGCCTGGTAAAAACTTGATTCTTGCATGTTATGTTAAAACCCTACATCATAATATAGCTATATGGGTTAAGAGATCTAAGAAAAAAACATTGCTAGAAGCTTTTGAGGAGGCGATCCTTATTGAAAAGGATATTCTTAGTTTAAAGGATAATGTAAATATGGAAGCTGAATCAACTTCCTCTAAAAAGAAAATAGAAATTCTTACTAGACCTTCCCCAAATAAAAAAGAACAAGAAACTTTAGATTTGGAGGGTTTACAGAAAGCGTTTCATAAGTTGACTAATCAATTCATAGACTTGAAAATATTTGTTGAAATAGCATATTCAAGTAAAGGGAACTTTAGACCACCTTTTAGGAAACCTTTTCCTCCAAACAGACCAAATCTAACCATAGAGGTATGAATTTTGAAGGGTTACAATATGATTTACAAGCAATATTAGATGTAAATGATAGTGTTGTTTATGTCCCGCCTAAAAAGAAAAATGACATAGGTGAAGAAGAAACAACTGATAAGGAGGACCCATCTCCCCCAGTCTCCGGGCATCTTTCTGATAGTATTTTCCAAGCTAATTTTGAAATTGTTCATCAAAAACATCACCCATATAACACTTGATGTAAGGTACAAAACACATCTTCACCTGAGACAAGTAGGATCACAATATCAAGATAGCCGAAACATATTGAAACAACATGAAATCCAGTTTCCCTATATTTAGAATATGATCTTGTTGAAGATCTTAAAAAACTAAGGGAAAATATATCAATTTTTGAACTACTCAAATTCCCTCTTATCCTATAGAAAATTCTGCGAAGTATAGATGATAATAGTAAAAATAATGATCCTTTAATTAAAAAATCAGAAAAAAAATGACGTAAACAAAAAGAAAGATGTCATGAGAAACAGATCGCCTGAAGACCAAAATAAAAAGGATACATCAGATAATATTGTAGGGAATTTAGATAAAATAATTCTAGATATAGCAATAAAAAAACAACAGATTTCTGCTCCCACCCCACGAACAAATGGACCACCTTTCTTGTTAACTTTCAAAATCTTCAACATAAATGTGCATAATTGTATGGTTGATTCTAGGGCCTCATCGAATGTAATGCCTCTGTGTGTTTTTCAAAATATTAATGCTGAATTCAAACCTTCCGATTTGAAAATTATTCAATTAGATAGAACTAATGTCACAGTTGTTGGTGAACTTAAAGATGTATTGATTAGATTGTCATCTAACCCAAAAGTGCACAAGGTAATTGACATAGTTTCCGTTGATATTCCGAAAGTTTATGGATTGTTCTTGAGAAAATATTGTTCCAAACAATTGCATGGTTATTTCGATACAGATTAGTCTCATATGTGGTTATCGGAAAATGACCAGCCTAACAAGATCAAAATTAATAGAGAACGTTATCTGTAGTATACTTTTACAGATATAAATTATTCAAATGAACCTTTTACCACTGGTATAAATATAATTGAAGCTCAATCTATGAACACTTTTTTTGGAAATTTCATGACTGAAATATCCACTATTACAAACCTAGATCAACAATCTGAAATATCAACACATACTCAGGCAACAATTTTGAAAAATGATGCAAACATTGTTGATGGTGATGAAATTTGGTCTTTTTACTCTGACNTTTTTGGAAATTTCATGACTGAAATATCCACTATTACAAACCTAGATCAACAATCTGAAATATCAACACATACTCAGGCAACAATTTTGAAAAATGATGCAAACATTGTTGATGGTGATGAAATTTGGTCTTTTTACTCTGACAGGTCTAAGTCTCCTGAAGGAGTCGGTGATGGTTTTGTTTTGATTGACCCAAAAGGTAATAAGACATTAATTTCCTATGGATTAGAATTTGAGTGTACTAATAGCACAACGAAATATGAAGCACTCTTGCAGGGACTAAACAAGGCACTGGATATTAAGGTGCAAAGATTAATGGTATTTGGTGATCATGAAATTGTAGTTAAACAGGTAAAAAATGTTAGTCATTGTTTATATCCGTATCTAAAAAACTACCAAACCGAGGTATGGAACTTAATCCATAAATTTATCTCTTTTAACATAAGTTCTATTCCTAGGTCTAGTAATTCCGAAGCGGATTTATTGGCTAATGTTGCGTCAAAATTATTACTTGCTGAGGGTTTTTCTCCTAATGCATTTTATTTTGAATTGATGTTCATACCATCGATCTCCAACAATATTACTAATTGGAGAGTGTTTGAAAATGACCAACAAATAATAATTTTTCTGCATATGGAGGACACTTTCCAAGATGTTGTAATTGATGAAAGTACTCACAATGAAAATATCTATGATTTTTCGCTAATATATGACCCTCGTTCCATGGAAATATCATCTGATCTGGTAAATTATATACCTAAGTCTGTCGTTAGATTAGAATTTTGTTTTTGATTTACATGAAAAAAATAGGGGAGTGGTTAATTGCAAAACGAACAGTTCCTCATTACTTTATGAAACTATAAACTTAGGAATGCAAGATAATCCTCAGAATATTAATCGAGGAAAATGGTGTTCTCAACAAGAAAGATATGCATTTATAAAAAAATTAAAGAATTTAAATATGTATTTTCTTGGACATACGATGACTTGAAAACCTTTGATCCAAATATAAAACAACATGTAATTCTCATGAAACCCCAAACCCAACCATTTCAACAAAAACTTAGAAAAATGCATCCCAAATTAGAACCCACAGTAAAAAAGAAACTAAATAAATTATTAAGTGCCAAAATCATTTTTTTGTTTCAACATACCCAATGGGTATCCAACTTGGTCCCACTAAAAAAGAAAAATGGAGAAATTCGACTATGTGTCAATTTTCGTAACTTAAATCGAGCCTCTGATAAATACAACTATCTTGTTCCTCTGATGGAACAAATTTTGCAACAAGTATCTATTTCTAAAAGACTATCTTTATTAGATCATTTCTCAAGATATAACTAGGTCCTTATGTCTCCATCAGATCAGTTGAAAACCACGTTTCGCACCCTGTGCGGCACCTATGCTTATCGAAAAATGCCTTTCGGATTGATTAATGCGAGAGCCACTTTCCAGAGGGAAATGAATATTTATTTTCGTGGCCTTATCAACCAGTTAGTTTTTTTCTACCTAGATGGTGTCATTGTCTTTTCAAAGAACAAAAAAGATCACTTGTCACATCTTAGGTCTGTATTAGAACGTTGTTTTAAGTTTGGTATTTCACTGAATCCTAAGAAGTCACTTTTTGCAGTAGAGCAGGGAAGATTACTTGGATTTATAGTTTCAAAGGAGGGGATGATAATAGACCCCAAACAAACACAATCCATTGCCAATCTCCCTCCACCATCTTCCAAAAAGGCAATGCAATCTTTTATGGGTAAGATAAATTTCATCAAATGCTTTGTTCCAAGTTTTTCTGAGATGGTTAGGCCTCTGCAAAACCTGACTAAAAAGGATGTTATTTTCAAATGGGGACCTCAATATAACCTAGCTTTCAATTCCATTAGAAAATCTATAATTTAATGTCCCTCCCTGATGAGTCATGATTTCTCCAAGGATTTCACGCTTTGCACTTTTGCATCAGACAGATCGTATGTTGTTGTGCTTACTCAGAAAAATGATGAAAATAATGAAATACCCATTTCATTTATGATTTCTTTTTATAATGGAGAATAATTAAATTATCCTGTAGTATATCAACAAGAATACATTGTCTTTAAGGAAGTTAAACATTTCAGACCTTACCTATTGAAATCTAGGATAAAAGTCATTTTTCCTTACCTTGTTGTAAGAAATATATTAGTTCAAAAGGAACTTGGGGAGAAAAGGGCTAGTTGGATGACCTCCCTTCAAGAGTACAATCTCCAAATCATAGCCACACAAATTGTTAGAGGTCAAGGGATTTGCAAATTAGTGGTTGACTTAGTTGAAATACCATAAAATCAACCAACAACACCAGCTAAAAATTTTCATAGTGAAACACAAATTTGTTGTACACAAATTGTACCTAATTCATGGTATAATGATATCGGATTTTATTTGCTGCACGAAACTACTCCTCAAAATATTGATCCAAAAAACAGAAGAGCACTAAGACTCAGGTATGCGTCTTTTCAATTGATTAATGATGTATTGTTTCGAAAGAATTTTGATGGTGTATTTCTGTGTTGCCTGGAAAAAGAAGAATCAGAAAATATACAACTTGAGTTACATTCCAATGATGTTAGGGGCCATTTTGGTGGAGACACAACTTCCCACAAAGTACTTAGGGCTGGTTACTATTGGCCTGCATTATTTAAGGATACTCATGCTATGGATCAAAAATATATAATTTGCCAAAAATTTACAGGACGAGTCAAGAAGGTTGCATTTCCCTTGCAACCCGTTACAGTAGATACACCATTTCAGCAGCGGGGCCTAGATATCATAGGACCAATTAACCCACCTTCTTCACAACAACACGCATACATTCTCACGACATCAGATTATTTTACGAGATGGTATGAAGCTTTACCATTAAGGGTAGTAAACACGAATCAGGTAATTTCGTTCTTGAATTCTCATATTATCACTTGTTTTGGAATACCCAAAGGTTTAGTTTTTGATAATGCTTCTTATTTCTCTTCCTTGGACATGAATTTTTTTTCTCTAGAAAAAAGGATTACAATAAAATAATCTGCCAGTTATTATCCCCAGGGAAATGGCTTGGTTGAGTTAACAAACAAAAATCTTATTAAAATAATAAAAAGAATAGTGTCAGAAAATCACAAAAATTGGCACAATGCATTATATAACGCACTATGGGCTGACAGGGTCACCCTGAAATAATCCATCGGTAATTCTCCTTTTTTCCTCGTTTACAGAAGAGAAGATATCCTTCCTCCCCACGTCTTTCTCCCTTGGCTTCAATTATCTCAGAAAGTTTAGGATTAAATATTTCCCCCTTTAGAGAATCAAATAAATGATTTACTGAAATTAGAAGAAGTTAGGACACAAGAAAAACATAAATTGGACCCACACCTGTTGATTAAGGTTTGTTGTCATTGATGTCAACCCTTGAAGAAAGCCTCGTGGAACAAAGGTTTGGGTAATGGACCCAATATTGTTTCATGTAAATATGACTCATTATTTTTTTGTCATGGTTGATAAGAAGTAAAGATGGACGAACTCCAAAGTGGTCCCCTTATCATGAAATCCGTCACAGGAGGACGCTTTGTGGAGAAAGAGAACCCAT
>SNQJ01S0139185.1:4819-25365 GCA_010110895.2 Picea sitchensis | reverse complement strand
TATGACTGTTAATACTGATAAGACTAAGGTCATGATTATTAAATCCAATAAGATCCCTTATGATACCTTGGTATATGACAACAACAACTTGGAGAAAGTTACTTCATATAAATACCTTGGAATTTATATTCACCACAAGCTTAATTGGAATTATAGCATTGAGAAAAGGATTATTGGGCGATGGAAAGCTTATTATGGGCTTGAAAATGATTGTAAATTAGTTGAACTTTGGAGTTGGGATAAGAAGAAATTCCTCTTTGAGACTCTTGTTACACCTGTTATTCTTTATGGATGTGAAGTCTAGGGCTGTAGTATCTCTCGTGAATCCTGGAGAATGATAGAGAAAATACAAAAGAATTTTATAACATATAATCTCAAAATTAAAGGAAATATGCCCTATCCCATCCTCCTCGTAGAAACAAGCCTCTCCCCCATTGAGAGCATGGCTATGACTAGATACCTAATGTATAAGAACAAGTTAAACAACATGGAAGACAAGAGGCTACCTAAAATTACTTCCAAATCAAGTCATAACCACCATTGACTCAAGCAAGGATGGCATAAAGACTCTCGGTCTTGGCTAAACTATTGGGGAATCATGGAAGAAACCATTTTGCAGAATAAAGATACTATTAAAAAAAACGTTAAATCAAAAATTAAGGAAAAAATGTGGTGTGATAAAGAGTTGGAGGAAAAAATAAAATTAAGGTATTATAAAGATGTAATCAACCCTAATCTAGAAGATCAAAATTAACTATTTGTTTTGCCAAGTGTAAAGAAAAAAATAAGCATTGCTAAGATAAGAACAAATTCTCACGAACTCCATAGTCAAAGTGGGCATTGGTCAATTTGTAAAATGCCATGGGATGAAAGAGTGTGTCACCTTTGTGACACTAAGAAGGTTGAAGATGAAACGACATTATAATGAGACGACCCTTTCCCAACGTCACAATGTGATGAACATATTCTCGCATTACAATGTGACACACATATCCTGGCATTGCATTGTGACAGACATTTCCCAATGTCACAATGGGATGAACACAAACCATTGTCACAATGTGATGTACACAACCCAATGTGGCAATGTGACAAACAAAGATCAACATTGCAATTAGACAAACATTTCCTGACGTCTCAATGTGATGAACATAACCTACAATTGGACTATGACAAACCTATTCCAATGCCATAATGTGAAAAAAAACCATTGGTCGTAATTTAATGACCATAACCTTACAGTGTGATGTGACAAACAAAATATTATGTCAGAATGTGACGAACAAAATCTAATGTCACAATGTGATAAACATAAACAAATGTCACAATGTGACGAACATAGCCCTATCATTGCAATGTGATGAACATACCTTTATGTCGCATTCTGACAGACATTTCCCAACATCGCAATGGGATGAACACAACCCTTTGTCAGAATGTGATGTACACAACCCAATGTGGCAATGTGAAAAACATAAACGAATGTCGCAATGTGATGGACATAAATGAGCATCGCAATGTGTTGTACATCACCTTCTCATTGTAATGTGATGAACATTTTCTCACGTTGAAACGTAATGCACATATCCCAACGTGGCAATGTGAGAAACATTTTCAAACGTCACACTATGTCAAACATAGTCGCATTGCAATCTACCAAACATAGTAACATCACAATGTGACGAACATATACAGACATCATAATGTGACAAATGTATCCCTGTCATCGTAATTTGACAAACATAAACGAGCGCCAAAATGTGATTACATAGCCCTATTGTCACAATGTGAAAAAAATATCCTAACATTTCATTGTGATAGACATTTCCCAACGTCTCAATGGGATGAACACAACCCATTGTCACAATATGATGTACACAACCCAATGTGGCAATGTGACAAACATAGACCAACATTGCAATGAGACGAACATTTCTCAACGTCATAATGTGATGAACATATCCTCACATTGCAATTTGACACATATCTTGACGTTGCATTGTGACATACATTTCTGAATGTCGCAATGGGATAAACACAAACCCATTTTCACAATGTGATGTACACAATCCAATGTGGCAATGTGATAGATAGAAACCAACATTGCAATGAGAAGAACATTTCCTCACATCACAATGTGATGAACATAACTCACTATTGGGCTATGACAAACCTATTCCAATGCCATAATGTGAAAAAGAAAAACCCTTAGTCATAATTATATAACCATAACCTCACGATGTTATGTGACAAACAAAATCTTATGTCACAATGTGACAAAAAAAAAAACTAATGTCGTAATGTGAAAAACTAAAACTAAATAACTAAAATTAAGCTTCATTCAAAATAATAACATGAGTGTTATGTTTAATTTTATTTTATAAATTTAAAAAGCTTTCAGAATTGTTCAATTTTATTTAACTTCACAACCATATAAATAACTAAAATGTTGAAAACTATATTATTTTGTATTTTATTAGATATGTTATTTTACATTGATTTTAAAACTTTAACATGTAAAAACTTTTATTTTCTATATTTATATTTTTATTTAGTTTACTAATAATAAAATTTAGGTTAAAAGTGGAATAACCATCTAAATGATTTAAGACGAGTATTTATCATATTTTTTTTAATGTGATTTGAGTTTATGATAATGATGATAGTCATCAAGTGAAATCAACTTTTCTTTATCAAATCTATAAAATTAAAATTAAGTAAATATTTGATTTATTATGTTATTTTTATTAGAAAATAATTTGAAATGAATATTTTGAGTTATTTTCTCTAGATGGAGTGTCAACGGGCATGTCGCATCCATCGTTTGGTGGGAGGACACCAGACCTCATTCAACCTAATGCCTCGCCATCTCACACCACACTCCCACCATCCTATCCTTGAATTTAACTCCCAACATTCATTTCTCAGGGTAGCGTACCCCCACTATCGCCCTTGCACAGACAAAGTTATGGAAATGGTGCTCCTAGACACAGCCAAAGTTAGTGCAATGGGTTGGCCTCCCAACCAGTCCCATCACAAGCTATGGATATTTGGGTTTTATCTCGCGCCTGCTAGTTCTTCACCTCATTCTCATAACTCAGCCCCAGACCCTCGCAGCTTCAGCCCTGGTATTCTGCATCTCTGGCTCGTGTCAACTTTGCTACTCTTCATTTCCATCCCTCCTCTCCCATGTTTCTCCTCAATGCTAAGGAAAAGGGGAAAATCCAAGAGAGGGGTAGCATGGTATAGTTCTCAGGGGCGAGGACGGGAAAACACTCATGTCTTACCTCCGCCTACAACTCACTCCTAGGGTTAGGTTTTTGGATCTATAGGGTTTTGGAATTCATGAGTAATGTTAAAAATTCCTCTGGAGCCTCATTGTAATAATTCTACTCAGACAGATGTGCGTAGAAGCCACATCTCTTCTTAGAGATAGTTACCACCATTCGAGCAAGTTGTTTCAGTTCTATAGTTTTACAGTTTCAACCTATTTTCTTTATTCAATAGAAGTTATTGTTCACTTAATATCTGTTGTTGTTCTCTGTATCTCTGTGTTATTGTATTCAATCTGTTATTCATTTCATTCCAGTCATAAATATGGATCAGTGGTATCAGAGCGATCTACTCTTCATTTGTTTTTCTTTGTGCATGTTCCTGACAAGATCTTGGTACAAGAAGTTGAGACTTGAACTAGTCGAGCCTTTGCAAGATCAGCCATGCTGAGCCCAACCACAACTCATGGGGGATGAGAATAAATATGATGGAGCAAGAGATCCTTTTAAACTATTTCTCAAGGAAGCCCTTGCACGACAAAGGAACGAAATGATGGAAAAATTTGCACAGATCCTTCGGTCACACAACCCCCTTCAAGGTATAAGTAAATTTTGATATTCCATTATTTGAAGGATTGATGGATGCAAATGTTGTAGATAAATAGTTGAATCTACTCGAAGGGTATTTTTCGGTCCACAATTTTTTCGATAGGGAAAACATTACTTTTGCACTCCTCAAGGTCATCCCCCATGTTAAGGACTGGTGGGATACTTACTCTAAGCAAAGGGCCACAGAGGAATCTGCAATATTTGCAGTCACACCCACATAGGATTCCTTTATGGATTCTATTAAATAACAATAATACCCTATTGAAAGCTACGAGAACCAGTACACAAGATGGACCACGCTACATCAGGAAAGGGACAAGATAATACCATATTTCACCAATATTTTCCATACTCTGCGCACCAAATTGGGTATCAAAGACTCTGAACGACATCTGGTGCTCAAATACCGTAGTTGTATGCATAAATAAATTCAAACAGAAATGGATTTTATGGAAATCACATCATTAGGTGTGGCTTATAGATATGTTGTCAAGATCGAGCATAAATTTAAGCAGAAGAGGCAAGAGTTTGGATCTACAAATTCCTCATAGCCGAAGCAGGGAAAAGGCGGTCCCAACCCCAAAAAAAAGGGACAGAGAAATGATGGTCGATCACAGAACAACCAGTCCAAGCCACAACCCAAGAATGGAAATGAGAAGTCGAAGAAGGACACAAGAAAGTGGTGTGAATACCCTAAAATCCCTTGGCACAACACCAAAGAATGTCGCTCCAAGCAGTCACTAGTGACCGAGCTGAAAGATTTCGAGTCAGAGGCAAATTCTGACTCCAAATCGAATCTAGAAAAGAGGAAGTGGATTATCGATGCCAAACCCAGTGCCACTATCGCTACCACCAAAGTCCATCCAAGTGAACCTGAAGAACCAGAGGAAGGGGAATGTCTCTTTCACTCACAGATGTGGGTAAATGGGGTTCCGCTTCATTTCATTTTCGATAGTGGCAGTCAAAATAATATGATCTCATCATAGGTCATTAAGCGATTAGACATGCCGATAACACCGCACTCGCAATCCTACACCATCATTTGGTTTCGCTAAGGAAGAAATCTCTGCGTTAGCCAACAATTTCATCTGCCCGACAACATCAAGCCCTTCAAAGACAAGCTATTGTGTGATATTGCTCCCCTTGAATTTTGTGATATTTTTTTAGGCTAGCCATATTTGTGGAAGCGACATGTTGTGTATGATTCTAGACCCCACAATGTTATTATTTCTTTACGTAGACAATTGTACAGTATACCATAGGTAGCGCCACCTATCGCTATTTCTTTAATCTCTGCTAAGCAATGCAGTAAGGTCATTTCATAGATTGGTAAGTTCGTCTTCTTTGTGATCTGTGATGGTAGTAAGAAAAAGGTCTTGAACAAATCCATGACCTCTAGATAGAGCCTCTCTTTGCAGCAAAATAAAGTGGATGGGATCGTCGAAGAGTACATAGACATCTTATCCTCACCCACCGGGGTACCGATGCACTTCCAAGTCAAGCATCCAATTGATCTAACCCCTGGTGCACCTCTGCCTAATGGACCAGTCTATCATCGGTCGTTGATGGAAAATTATGAAATCAAGCACCAGATCCAAGAGATGCTTCAAAAGGGGCACATCCGACCTAGATCCTCCCCTTGTGGAAGCCCGATTGTACTGGTGCAGAAGAAACACGGGACCGGTACCCAATTCCCTGAATTGATGACCTTCTTGACCAAATCAAGGGGGCAAAGTTCTTCAGCAAGATTGACCTAAAGTTTGGCTACCACCAGGTTCCCATCGAACTGAATGATGTATGGAAGACAACTTTCAAATCTAAAGAAGGTCTCTTCGAATGGTCGGTCATGCCCTTTGGCTTAACAAATGCACCAAAAAATTTCATGATATTGATGGATGATGTATTGATACCCTTCACCAACTCTTTTGTGGTGGTATATCTGGATGACATCCTCATCTTCAACATAACTTGGGAGGAGAACATGCAACATATTTAGTAGGTTTGTAGCACTCTACAACAACACAAACTATATGCCAACTTGGAAAAATTCTCATTTGGAATGAACATGGTCCAATACTTGGGATACATTGTTGATGAGCATGGGGTACATGTGGATCCATCTAAGACCCAAGTCATTCGTGACTGGCCAACCCCGACCACACTAACTGAGCTTCAAAGCTTCTTAGGACTTGCCAACTTCTACCAAAGGTTTGTGTTGGGATTCTCCCATATTGCATGGGCCCTCAGCCAAGTAACCAAGGGCAGTGGTAAGGAAAAGTTTGCATGGGGGAAGGCACAACAATAATAATTGGATGATCTGAAAGATCACTTGTGCTCAACTCTAGTACTCTCCTTACCCGATCTGCAACAACTGTTTGAGATTGATATCGATGCCTCTAACTATGTTGTAGGCATAGTTCTCACTCAACACGGTCATCTAGTAGCATACCATAGTGAGACACTCTCAGATATCGTCCGGAAATACCCCACCTATGACAAGGAAATGTATTCCATTGTGCAAGCATGCATTCAATGGAAAAATTACATTATGGGCAAGGAGATAATCATCCACACTGATCACAAGCCTCTACAGTTCATACAGACATAGGGGAAGTTGTAGAATGACCACCATCAAAAGTGGTCCACCTACCTGGAACAATTCCATCTCAACATCAAGTATAATACAAGGAGCACAAATCGTGTCATTGACTGCCTCAGTCGACCTCTTGTTGTTGCACTCACGACTGTGCTCCATTCCTGTGGGCATGAGGCATCTAAGTGTCCCAAAATTTATCAACATGACCCTGAATTTTCCACCACCTATCATCTCTTGGGTATAGGAACAAATGTCACCGATTTTCACATTCAAGATGGATTGTTATTCCATCTGGGAAACCTCAGTGTTCCCACAAGCGAGCGTGAAAATATTATTTTGGAGGCTCACTACAATCGGATGGAAAGACATTTGGGCCTGGATAAAATTGTTGTCGTTCTACAGAAACATTTTTATTTGCCAAAACTTTGACAGGATGTCAACAAGTATATCGGATCTTGCACTGCATGTGCCATTTCCAATCTAGCCATAAAAAATCAAGGCTTATACACCCCTCTTCCTACTCCCAAGAGGCCTTGAGAATCCATATCGATGGATTACATGTCTAGCCTTCCATCCATCAAGCAAGGAAATGATTGTGTATTTTTGGTGGTTGATTGGTTTTCAAAGATGGCCATTCTCATCGCCTACAAGAAGAGAATCACAGTAGTAGATACTGCCAAGCTCTTCTTCAAATGGGTGTGGATCCATTTTGGGATACCATAGACCATCATCTCAGATCGGGAAAACTATTTCCTCAACACATTTTGGTCGATTTTGTGGTCACCGCTAGACACTGAGCTCACTAAATCCACTTCTTTCCACCCCCAAACTGATGGCCAAACATAGTTCTTCAATCAGATGATTGTGAAAATCTTGTGCATGTATAACTCTAATCATCCATGTACATGGGATGAGAGTGTTCTGTATGTTCAACACAACTACAACAAGGCTCTCCATAGCTCCACCGGCCATATCCCATTTCAGGTGGGGTTGGGATTCCAACCCTTGGGTCCCAATGACGTTGCACTTCCTCTTGCAACCACACAAGCAGAATCTTCCCATGTTCAGTTTGAGGCCTACAAAGACACCATATTCATTGAGAAGGTTCAACACATCCGCCAACAAGTCCATGATATTTTGCAGAAAGCCAATGCTAACTACAAGAAATGTTGTGATCAACACCTGGTACCGCACCATTTTCAGGTGGGAGAAAATGTTTGGTTACATTTGCAGAAAGAGCACCTTACAGGGCCCCATCAAAAGCTTCGTCCACTTCGCTATGGGCCTTGCACTATCACCAAGGTTGTGGGTGGAAATTATTTTGAGCTCAACACTCCACCCTTCCTTGGCTTGCACCCAATGTTCAATGTAGACCTCATTCAACCATATTTTCCCCCATTATTGGACACCTAGGATATCGTAGAACAAATTACACCAACAGAGCTCAAACCTGACTACATGGAATAGGAATCCACTGATCAGATCATGGACACACAGGTCAAGAGAAATCACCAACAGAGGATTCAACTTTATCGAGTTGTCAAGGGAGGGCATCTCCTTCACCATGGAAAGTGACTCACCCGGGGCCAAATTCAACAGAAATTTCCTCACTTTATGGGAGCACTCAACGCGATGGAGACCATTTCTTCCTAAGGGGGGAGGAATGATCCAGGTGGATATTGGTGGCCACCCACCTATGCAAACTAGCTCATCTTGATAGTTTTTAGTTCTACAGGTTTCTCTATAATGATGACATTTCTTTGTAATTGTAGGTTCTTCACTTTTGGGGCTATTCTTAAGCCCTACACAGCATCCAGGTGGATATTGGTGGCCACCCACCTATTCCAACTAGCTCATATTGATAGTTTTTAGTTCAACATGTTTTTCTGTAATGATGGAATTTCTTTGTAATTGGGGGTTCTGCACTTTTGGGGTTGTCTTGAAGCCCTACACAACATCCAAGTGGATATTGGTGGCTGTCTACCTATTCCAACTGGATTATTTTGGAAGTTTTCATATTAGTACATCTTTTTGTACTTCCAGGGCCGTTTTGGGGCCATAAACAGTGTTTTCTTGGCTTTCCCTAGTCAAACTATAGATAGAGTTAGATTTTGATGGCATAATGTGTATTTCTTGAAAATATATTTCCAACGGGATATCACACACCTAAAACATAGGTCGTATGCAAATGTTACGACCCCGGGAAGTTGAGGTACCAACCTACCCATTGGGGCCCACATAACTTTTGGCGTTTCATTTCCTAGGGTTAGGTTTTTGGATGTATAGGGTTTTGGAATTCATAAGTAATGTTAAAAAGGCCTCTGGAGCCTCATTGTAATCATTCTTCTCAAATTGATGCACGTAGCAACCACATCTCTTCTCAGAGATAACTACCACCATTCGAGCAAGTTGTTTCAGTTCTGCAGTTTTACAGTTTCATCCTATTTTCTTTATTCAATAGAATTTATTGTTCACTGGATACATGTTTTTGTTCTCCATATCTCCGTGTTATTATATTCAATCTGTTATTCATTTCGTTTAACTCATAAATCCATATCACTGAGATTGAGAGCACACTCTTCTTGAGTTCTGGAACCCATAGCACATCCATAACTCTAACACGCCTCCTGACTCCATCTGGAATGTCACTTTTCTATATCCCTTCATTGCATGCTTTGTCCCCATACCAAGTTCCACATGCACGTTTGAGTCAGACTATGTGAAGCTCTCAAACAACTCTCGTCCTCCTGCCATATGACATGTGGCTCCACTATCTATTATCCATGCACCAACTGATATGGTGCCCAAGGAATTCTGGGAAACAATTAAGAATTATGTATGTTCAAACTTCTTGGAAAACTCATCCACTTGAGCCTTTATCAATGCATCTACCTCTGGTTGTGTCTCGTTTCCACCCTTCTTATTGTTCGAAATTTGACCTACATAGTTCCCAAAATTGCGACATTCATAGCACTGGACTTTTCTCATACCCTTCTTCTTGTCATGTTGAGAGGTAGACTCTCTACTGGAAAACTTCTTGAACTTTCCTGTGTTTTATTGCATGGTAAGAGCAACGTTCTCCTCATCATTCTTGTACCAAACTCCATTCATATCTCCATCCCAAAGTTCTTCCCGAATGAATTCATCCCACAACCTTGACCAATCAAGGAGCTTCTCACGTGCCACGATCCCTTTGATGAACTGTGTTCACTCCTTCCTTAATCCTTTGAGTGTCGTCATCACCAACTCTAAATCATCCATAGTCTCACCTATTGCAACCAATTCATCTCAAACTTGTCGGATCCAAGTGAGATAAGTTGTCACTGCATCCTATCCTATCATCTTCATGTCTCTGAGCTTCTCTCTCAACACCATTTTTCAATTCTCATTCTTACTCTGAAATAAACCCTTTAGGGCCTCTCACATGTCCCTGGCAGTTTTCTTTCTAGATAAATGAGGGATCATGTGATCCTTCACTCTGTTTAGAATAATTCTCTTAGCATTCACGTCCTTATCTTGTAGACGACTAGATATTTTGGATCCATTGGTTGGGCCAAATTGGAAATGACAAACTCCAAAATATCATTCTCCATTAACACCAACATAATCCTATCCTTCCATAGACTGTAGTTGGAAACCCCATCCAAGTTGTCTTCAAATAACAATCTGGATGCGGCCATCTCCGCAACATGCTGAAAAAGTCAAATTTTGCTTCATGAACCTGCTTCCCACTACCCAGAATCTTGCCTAAAGCTGGCCAGGGCGTTCTACAACCTTTTGTTATTTCTTGGGTCCTTTCTTGGGTTATCTAATTCCTTTCTGGATACTTCCCGACTATCTTTTTCCATTTCTCAGGTGCTTTCTGAACCTCTATCGGGCTTGCCTGAAAATTCTACCCACTTCCCAACATGCCTTCTTGTTGCCCTCTTTGGTGAATGACCAACCCAACAACCTGGATGGTTGACCTGACTTCTTGTGCAGCGGATTCCTACTAGATTTTCGGCTAGCTGGCGGCTGAGATAATCTATGTTGGTCATCCTCTTCCATGTGTAGTACTCTTCTACTGCTACACTCAAATTCTCCTCCTTGACACGCCCTGTCTTCCTTCACTTTTCTGGAAGCTACGGGTACCCACTGGCAGTTGTGGTTGTCGAATGCAACCTTATGAACTCAACCCTCTCCATTCTATCTCTTCTTCATGCCACTGTCCATGGCTGCTCTCACATTTAATCCACCTCCACTTTGTTGTAGAATCCACTTAGACTTTTCCACAACCGGCTACACCTACAGACTTTTCCAATATGGTTAGCTCACGTAACCTCTACTTGGTGGTTACTCCCAGCTCTGAGCACCCACAAAATCCTTCACGACAGTTGCAATCTACAACTTCTTGGCCTAACTCACTACCAAATCCCAACTCAGCAGCCATGACCCGACTACTCTCACACTTGAAGGTTATCACATCCTAGCACCCAACACATACGAACCTTCACAGTTCGTGACTCAACCCACTGCAATGATCTCTACAGTCATACGACATATGGCCCATATGATAGCTCTGTATGATAGTCATATGGTACAATTGCCTCTCTTTTAATTTTTTTATAATTTCTTCTTTTTAGCCCGAGGGAATAAAAACAAATCCTCTTTAAAAAAAAATCTCGTTGTTGTCCCTTTTTTATTTTTGGGTGTTACCCACAGCTTGTAGACCTGAAAAAATAATTTTCCCACAGAACTGCAATATTAAAAAAGAAAATTGTCGTTGTAAAAATCAATCTTCAGTGCAAATCTGGATTCCTCAGAACCACAACTTTGATACCATGTTAATTTATCTTAACCAAACATTCGAATAATAAATCTGACTAAAATCACTTTATTAATTATTAGCACAGCTAGGTTATTAATGAAACAAATCAGCGAAAGCATAAAACTGAAACTAACACATTGCACAAATATTTTAAGTAAACACCCCTAAAAAAAAACCGAAGGGAAAACCAATACCTTGTTGATTTTATTCATTAAAATCTTGGGCTCCCATCCTAGGATAATGGTCCATCAGAGGAATAAAATGCAACAATAGCCTAGCGCACTTGACTATTATCTCCCTTGTTTCCCTTTTGCACCCTTCCTCATCCCTTCCCACTCACACTTGGATGAACTTCTCTTAACCCACTCAATGAGATCTCCTCATTGTCCATGCAATGTGTCTCATCCTCTCACTTAGGCTACATTTTATAACAATGAGTTAACCGTAAATCCTAGATCTCTAAAGTGATCAAGGGATGAGATTTAGATCTCATCTTCACTTTAGATCTAATGGCTAGGATTTAATCAACTCTCACTTAAGTTACTAATGTCAAAAACCTAGGCATTTAACTTACTTAATCTCACATTAATGTAAAAGTTCATTCACTTTAATAATTAACACATAAAGTGAACTTCCTAAGGTTTTGAGAGGTTACAAGGACGACTTCCATGTGATAGATACCAAGCCTATGTGGAAGTACCTGTCCGATGCTACATACATCAACAACCTTATGATCAAACAATAATTTTCTATAATATTATCAGGGAGGATTAATCTCATGTGTATAATTATATCATGGAGGATTAAGCCCATGTGTATAATTACTAAGGATGAAAGCTCTATTTCTTTATGTATTTCTCTCAAAACATAAACATGCACAACAATTATGTTCAATATATAAATAATGTTGGAATTTTTGTGGCATACAACAAAGACATTTGGAAATAGACTCATATAAAATCGATTACTTTATTTTCATTAATTCACTTGATACAAGGAGGTTGATCCCATTTCATTTCATTGTATTAGTTAGTTGTGCTACCTAAGTTCCTTTCTAACTAAATTATCATGTTATTACACTATAATATAATACTATTATATTATTGAGTTGTTTATTATAACTCCCTCACTTCTCATGAACTACATTTTTATATTCCCCTGGAATACAAAATACATAAAAATTGGACTTAATAATTAATAATAATTACAAAATTTGAAAGACATATGTTGGGAGGCTTCTTAGGCCCTTGTAATAGTCATCACACATCATACATCAACATAAAAATATATGAATATATGTAATAAAGTGAGTAAAGTCAAATAAAGGATATATGAATATATGTAATAAAGGATTAATGCACCTAACAAATAGTTAGTTGGAGGGGTACAACCACTCCAATCATCTCTCCAATGTATATCTACTGGAAGAAGAAATACAAACTCGGTTGGTTGGGTAAGAAGTTCCAATATTTCAGTTTTATTATTTGTTTTGGAGCTTTACTACAAATTATGAAGATATCTTACACCGAGAGATTTATTTGCGTAAATGTGGGAACCTTATATACAATCTTATCACATTTCACATTATGTCTTTGAGGAATAAAAGAACAATCATGATTTTTCATAGTAAAACCAATTGTTCAAATTGGATTTTTGTACTAAGTAAGAAGAATTTGGTGCAAGATGGTTTTTGGGTGTACAATATCGAACATTTAAAGGATAATGCGCTAAGTATATTGGAACTTATTGTATAACAAGTGTTGCGTGGCAGCGTAGTCCCTGCCAAGTAGCTTATAAGGTTAATTTTTGAAAATGGGGAGAGTGGAGTAATATTGTTAAGAAAACTTGTATGGCGAGTTGTGAGTAATCAAAGCAGTGCCAATCTCTTTCAAACATGTGTGTTGAGTTGTCACTAGTAAAAGCATAATACATGTGAATTGTAGATGGCAGAAGTTCTGGGTGAAAGATCTATAATAGCGTCAACTTGGAGATCAGATGCTATAAAGTTAGCTAACTATGGAATTGTAGATCACTGAAGTTTTGTGTGCAAGATGTATATCACGTAAAAGGGGGAAGGAAAGTTCGGTTATGGAAACCCGACAACTAGGTATGAAAATCAACAACAGTGAGTCGGACTCTCGTATATTTGAATGCCTTTTTTGCTTATTAATGCCAATGAGTGAACCTGTATGTTGAGTTGTCAATAGTAAAATCATAATGAATGTGCATTGGGAAGGGCGGAAATGCAGTGGGGAATGAAGAGAGTTATAAATGGTTTGAAAGTTTTGTGAACCGGGGTCGAATTGTAAATGATGAAAGTGTTGGGTGAAAAATGTATATCACAGAAGTGTTGTGTGCAACATGTATATCACGGAACAGGAGGCATAAGAATTCGATAACGCTAAGTCGTGGCGAATTGTAGAGTACGTAAGTTTTGGGTGCAAGATGTATATGATGCACTTGTAGATGACATAAGTTTTGGGTGCAAGATTTATAATAGCGCCAACCCAGGGGTTAGTCAGACTCTCGTAAATGGCTGTTGAATGCGTTTTTTGCTTATAAATTCCAATAAGTGAACCAACGTGTATATCACGGAACATGGGGCATAAAAATTTGATAGTGGTAAGTCGTGACCCCGCGGAGAGATAATTGGCTAAGTGTTGAAAGGAATTGCAGTCATTTGGGCTCATGATGTGACGATATAGGACCAATCGAGGAGTTAGAAAAAAGTCAAGTTCAAGTTTAAATATATTTATTTAAATTGTGTTTATATTAATGTATCTTAATAGATAATTTGTGGTCCAAATGTAAACCATGTTCCAATATGTGGATGAATTGTAGACCACAGAAGTTTTGGGTGCAAGATGTATATGGCGGAACTATAGATGACTCAATTTTTGGGTGCAAGATTTATAATAGAGCTAACCCAAGGGTCGGTCAAACTCCCGTAAATCACTTTTGAATACATTTTTTGCTTGTTAATGCCAATAAGAGAACCTATGCACTGAGTTTTCACTAGTAAAAGCAGAATGAATTTGAATTGAGGATGGCAGGAATACGTGTTACACATTTTGTACTGAAATGTTCCAATATATACAATTTGACAGTTGGGGCCTTATGTCTCCTCGGGAACCCTTGTCTCCCTATTTTGAAGCCCGTCTGGCCGCTTTCCACAGTTGACCATTTTTTGACATCTCTTTCATCAATAGTCAAGTTCGTGGGTTTAGGAAATTTCCAATTTCTAGTTGTTGTTTCCTATGCCCGCTACCTTCAGGCTTCTTTCCAAGTATATGCAATATGTATACAACTTCTCCAGAAACATACAGAAAAGATATTGCTAGGGAATGGAATATCTATTGCATATTTGAATATATTGGACCTTCTTTTCCCTCTTCTATACTCAACCAAATTCCCGTTTCTTTTTCCCTTCTACTCTCTCTTTCTCGTTACTTAGCCGATTTTCCGAAAATGTCCCAATACGCGTGTTGGTGGACACATCAGTTCACATTTGTGCTCATGATTTTATATCGTGACTTCAACCGACCGCTATCCATTCGATTCCTAACCACTTTTCTAATCGCGGATTCCTGGGTAGGCGGGCTCTATAAAAGGGGTCGAATTGTAAATGATGGAAGTGTTTGGTGCAAAATGTATATCATAAATTGAGGATGGCAGGAATACATGTTACACATTTTGTACTGAAATGTTTCGATATATACAATTTGACAGTTGGGGCCTTACGTCTCCTCAGGAACCCTTGTCACCCTATTTTGAATCCCATCCGACCGCTTTCCGTAGTTAATCATTTCTTGACATCTCTTTCATCGATCATCGAGTTCGCAAGTTCAGGAAATTTCCAATTTCTAGTTGTTGTTTCTTGTGCCTGCTACCTTCAGGCTTCTTTCCAAGTATATACAATATGTATACAACTTCTCCAGAAACATACAAAAAGGATATTGCTAGGAAATGGAATATCTATTGCATATTTGAATATATTGGACCTTATTTTCCCTCTTCTATACTCAACCAAATTCTCATTTCTTTTTCCCCTCTACTCTCTCTTTCTCATTACTTAGCCGATTTTCCAAAAATGTCCCAATACGCACGTTGGCGGACACATCAGTTCACATCTGATTTTCCAAAAATGTCCTAATACGCATATTGGTAGACACATCAGTTCACATTTGTGCTCATGATTTTATATCGTGACTCCGACTGATCGATATCCATTCGATGCCTAGAAACTTTTCTAATCGCGGATTCCCGGGTAGGTGGGCTCTATAAAAGGGGTCAAATTGTAAATGACGAAAGTGTTTGGTGAAAAATGTATATCACGAAAGTGTTGTGTGCAACATGTATATCACAGAATAGGGGGCACAAGAAATCGATAGCGCTAAGTCGTGATGAATTGTAGAGTATGTAAGTTTTTGGGTGCAAGATGTATATTGTGCACTTGTAGATGACAAAATTTTTGGGTGAAAGATTTTTAATAGCACCAACCTGGGGGTCAGTCGGACTCCTGTAAATCGTTGTTGAATACATATATCATGGAACAAGGGGCATAAAAATTCCATAGCGCTAAGTCGCGACCCCATGGAGAGATAATTGGCTAAGTGTTGAAAGGAATTGCGGTCGGTCAGGCTCAAGATGTGATGATATAGGACCAATCCATGAGTTTGAAAAAATTCAGGTTCAAGTTTAGATATATTTATTTAAATTGTATTTATATTAATGTATCTTAATAGATTATTTGTGGTCCAAATGCAAACCATGTTCCAAAATGTGGACGAATTGTAGACCACGAAATTTTTGGGTGAAAGATGTATATGGAAGAACTGTAGATGATGCAACTTTTGGGTGCAAGATTTATAATAGCGCCAACCCGGGGGTCGGTCGGGTTCCCATAAATCAATTTTGAATATGTTTTTTGCTTGTTAATTCCAATAAGTGAACCTGTGCACTGAGTTGTCACTAGTAAAAGCAGAATGAATTTGAATTGAGGATGGCAAGAATGCACTCTTCATTTTTGTAACAACCTTGGTTAAATAGTGCATAAGGTTTATTAAGTATAATGAATTAGATAATCTGACTGTCCTAATATGTTTTAGTTAAACAATAATTATTTCTTAATAATATTATCTATTTATTTATTTATTAATTAATTGTTCATATTTGTTGATGATTAATTAATTAATTAATTGACTCATTAAAGATTTGAGTGATGAATTAAAGGGGCTTAATAATTTTAATTTATTTAATTAAATACTTTATGTATGCAGGGGGGAAATGAAGCATTAAATTAAGGATAAGATAATAAAGAAGGGGATAAGATAATAAAGAATGGGATAAGGTAATAAAGGAGGAGATAAGGAAATTAATGAAGGGGAGGAGAGTCAGTGAAGGGGGAATATGATAGAAGAGTCCTACGGGAAATGGGAGGAGGATTATTTTTGGGGAGGAAGCATTTTGGAGGAGCACTGTATTTCGGTGGCATATAGTTCTGTGGCATATTGTCTGGTTGGAGGAGTTTGGTTTTGGGGGCGGGTTTTGGTGAACCATTGCAGGGGGCACCGGGTTGCTAGGGGTTTTGGGCACGGGGGCCAGGATTCCTTTCGATATCCTGGAGCTAGGGAGCTAGACAGGCTGCTCCTAGCTGGATGGGTGGTTAGTCGGTTTGGGCAGAGTTTGGTCAGTGCATCAGGCTGGGCAAGGCAACAAGGAAAGGACAACCATATTAGCGAGAATTAGCATCAGAAGGAGGTATTTTATTTATGAATTTGCTGATTTATTTTCATATTGTAGATAAATTTTAAATTCTGCTGAATATTATATGCTTATATGAAGCTAAATGAATTATTTACGCACTGAAAGAAATTCTATGTTTGAAATTTTATGTTTAATTGTATGAATTTTTGGATTTAATTAAATTAGGTCTCTACACATGGTATCAGAGCCCTGGTTCAAAATCTGGAGCCACAAGCCTACTTACCCACCCATCATCTTGACTGAAATCTATGTCAAAGCTATGTCATGTGTGATGTGAACAACCCTAAAAACCTGAGAATGCGACCTGAAAACCTTAATTTAAGGCCCTTGAATGCCGAGAATAATGCAGAACTAATGCAAAAAAAAAAATGACACCTAAAACCCTAGAAAATAACAAGAAATGACTCATAAACCCTAAGAGAAACCCTTAGATGAATCCTGAAAGGAGATCCTACACCTGTAGGAGCCACATGTCAACCGGTTCAAACCATTTGATTATCAGTAAGAGTCCTTGCCTACAACCAAAACATAAAACTAAGTAGGTGAGGGTCTTTAACATTAAAAAAAAAATAAGATAACAAAATCTAATATATATATATATATATATACAAGAATAAACCTAAGATTTAATTTCCTCTATAAAGGAAATAAATAGAATAAAGATAGATAAAACATTTTTCTTAAAAAAAAAAAGAGTTACATATAATTAAATGAAGAAACCATAAAAACTTCCCAATGATAGAAAAGAGGTGAGCTAGCTTCATAATTGCCCAAAAGATCCTCACTGTACTTTCTTTTAGAACTATTGCCAGCTGAATGCCCTTCAAAACAATTCTCAAACAATCACCTTACGTTATCATAAACGGGAAATAAATAAGAAAAATAAGAAAAATATAAATGTATATAAAATAAAGAAGTTTTGGTTATTTCATGAATTTGAGGGTCTGATGTTCTAATCTCACTCAAGCTCACACAACATCATTCTTTCATGGTAAAGACACTAGACTAAATTCTCAGCTGTTGCACTCTCTCGCTACAGATCCCTCTCTGAATCCACCGAAAATCCTTCCAATTTACGCAACAATTGGTCGATTAACGTTGCACCAAACCAAGCATTCCAGATTAAACTGATCATATCACTGCACTGTGGTGAATTTGAATTTGAGGAACATATAATTACCATCTACCTCAAGTTTGAGCTAGGCTGGAGCGATGGGCGGGTGATATTCGCATAAAATTAAGAAACGGGCAGGCAATTTGCTCCATTTCTCTTCTTTATTGATCTCCAAATGGGACAGTGTACTTTTAGAGAATCGAACTTAAGACCTCCGTATGCATAGCATTAACAGAAACTAGCTTAATATCTACTTAGGCTTAACATTTCTCTAAGATTTAGAATCTTACTATTTTCTCTCTAGAAAATCTCCATTGTTGCATGTTCAAAACAAAACTCAGATAACAAATCCCAATGCCAAATGCCCAAGATGTCGAGAAGGAGGAGCCCATGAGGATGCCTTTGTGCACAACGTGCCCATGAGCTATCAATATAATCACCCAACACAACGCACAGCCCGAACACAGCGCCCAGCCACGGCCGAGGAGCTGCACCTGCACAAACACAATTTTTTATTTATTTAATAAACAAAAAAAATAATAAATAAATAAATAAACCTAGCGCACAAGCGTCACTTCCATACACAAATCCAAATGCCCAACTGCATCCGCTAGAAGAATCGACGGCCACCGCCCATATTTATCGCTCATGAATCCTCCTATTGTCGACCCAACTATAGTGGCTGCAATGGTCATGCTCACTATGGCCTCCTGCAAGATTACGTTTTTTTTTTTCTACTGCTTTGAAATCATCTCGAATATACAACAAAGCCCCAGATATCACCCCTTTGTCATATCCAAAGAGGAGGCAACCGACCCCGGCGTAAAATGCAAGCTGCAAAATAAATGGATTCTTCCATACTATCGATCAAAACGTTTTAAACTCCTCCGCGCTTACTCCATGAGCTCCTCCCTCCATTATAATGCCTTACCAGAAGATGAATTCACTCGGCTTATTATGAATTTCCCTGCTTCACAGGTTTAAACAAGTCCAAGTGCCAACCAGAACGCCCACATAAGGTGCCAATGGGAGAGTCATGTATAATCATGCACTGCATGCTCATTGTGCACGTGTAGGAACTAGCCACAAAAAACCCATGCGCGGAGTACCACAAACCGAGTCAAAGCCGTCCAATGCACCAACGAGAACCCAACAAACCAACACCCAAACACCGACACTAAGTCATAGGAACCCACAAGGAAGAAATCCCTTGCGCTGCACACAGGAAACAAAAGTTTTTGTTAGTATTAAAACAAAAGAAAAATAGTAGCCAAGTACCTGCCGCACAACCTAACAGGTAAAGTCCATATCCCAATACACATACAAATCCTAGCGCTAGAGCTAAGCCCATGAGGCCAGACCTTGCCTCACTTAACTCATCAACACACATAATACAAGCTAGCACTGAACACCAACACACAAATCATTCACCAAGCAACAATACAAGCCATCACCTGACAAACGAGGAGGAGAAGCCATGAGAAAAGGCCATGGCGGCCAACCACATAACCAGAAACCTCGCAAGAAGAAATAATAAGGAAAAGAGGAATTAGAGTTAAGGAATATTTTAGGGTTTAGGTAGGGAGGGCTAGAGGCAATGAGGGTGGCATGTGGGCTTCATGCGTGCCCACCCTTTGTTATTTTAAAAAATTATTGTTTTTAAATTATTTGTTTAAATTTTTTTATAAAGATAAATAAAATATATATATATATATATATATATTAATAAATAAAGTTATAAAAAAAAATTGAAATGTTTTGGAGTCTATGGGTTTTGAACCCATGACCACCCACCGCCTAAGCCTTAAGAAACAACCAAACACCAATGCGCATACATCAGTCTTTACAAATAAATTCATATACTTAAATAGATTAATGGTAACAAAGTGCTATCTTGAAGTAAAATCTCCGATTATCCAAGCGTCAAGCTCACGAGACCTTACACACAACTCATCAAGACAATAGATGAGCCCTTCCATTCCATTCCACCAGTCAAAGCCAAGCGCTAAGCTCCAATGCCTGAAAGCCACTCTACAATCCTCAAGACTCGCACTTGCAGCCACCGAGACACACAATTCAACGCATATGTACAACGCGCCAAGGAAAGATCACGAGTCAAGCATCGAAGGATAACCTTAGACTCATTTCATCGACATTAGGATGGAAGCCACCTTATTTAGTGGTAAACACAAATTATAAGGACTTAGAACAAGATAAGCAGGAGGAGGCTTCATGCGCTCTAGGAGGGTAAGTTAGAGGAAGTAGCGAGTGGGGTATAGTGCCAGCGTAACTACCAGGCGAAGGAGTCAATAGTTTTCTTAGGAAAATAAATCAAGATTAGATTCTTTAACCCTAACCTAGCCAATCCCCTAAAGAGAGTAA
>SNQJ01S0139184.1:0-15225 GCA_010110895.2 Picea sitchensis | reverse complement strand
GTGTTAGTTTGTATAGATTTGAAAGGAAGTCAGTGTCCACGTTAAGCATTTTTTGTCTTAGAGTTAGGGTCAAGCTCTTTGACGCAATCTACTTGTCCGTAGGGAGATTTTCCTACAACAGTTACCACGACCATGTTTATCACCAAGAGAATTAGGAACCATTCCATAGGCCATTGCTTCGATATATGAGTTTCCTATAGGTATGGGTTGTGAAAACGATTTCTCTTGTTTCAGTGATTTTTTTCTAGCAAATTTGAAGGACACAATCAAATAATTTTGTGCTATTAGCCCTTCTGGATCTTCACCAACTTTTTGAGCTTGAAAAGAGACCTTCTTTGATTTCTCCATCAGAAATTTGGCAGGTGAAGATGGCATGCTAATTGAAATTACATTGTCAAGTAAAAATGACACGCTAATTGAAATTACATTGGCAGGTGAAGATTAACATGCTAAAGGAAGGGGTGGCATGAGTGGGTGGGGTTATTCTTTCCCAGGGGGAAAATCAAATCAACCTTTTCTTGGAGCCTAGATATTGCTTCGAATAATCAAGCGGAAGAATATGTAATCTATAAAAGTCTAAGTATAGGTAGGAGTTTGGGAATTGAAAATCATTATATCATACGAGATTCCTGGGTCATTCTAAATTAGCTCAGGAAACGATCCTCCCATAGGATATGAAGTTCATATGCATTGTAGTAAGAAAACTCGAGGAGACATAAACTTTTCATTCTCTCCAATGTTCCCATGTCATTAGAATCAACAACGTCAGGGCTGATTCTATGGCCAACCTAGTACTTAGAGACACTCTGTGCACACTAAGACTTGATGGACAGGTTGACCACCATTTCATTCCTTAATTATGGCCACGTTGGCTAGGGACTTTGTTTATTTCAGTCCCAAAGGGGGACCAATGGATCACTTAGACATATATCGTCCCCTTCATTCAGGGTACCGCACTTGGTAGAAGATGACGTCGACGTGTGGCAACACTGATTTGTGCACACTAATATCCCAGTTAGAAGTTGGTTTAAGGAGCAACATGGCAAACAGGAGATCGAGTGTTGCGAGATGAACACATGAGATGTAAGAAGAAGATCAAGAGGCCCTGGAAAATTTGGTTAATTCACTCCAAATTAGCCTGCATAATGCCTCTTCCCTTTAGCAAATTGCTATGGAGTTGCTGGTGGAATAGAGACAGGGAATTCAACAATTACGAGATGAAGTGGAGAAAATTCGTCGGGAGGTTGTGGAGCTGCACTCCAGGTCTGTTTCTCCAGCTAGGACAACATCAAACATGGTCATCTCCGATGCTGCTTCATCCCATATTCCACTAAGGCAGATTCCAAATTTAAATTCGCCACCAGACGCCTCCGGAGAAGCGCAGAAGGAGACTAGTCCAGGAAATGCTTGATTTGTATACTGTCCAAATTCTTTTGACTACCATTATTGAGGATGAACGTGGCCATGGATTGTTTGATATGGAAATTGTGAGTAAAGAAAGGAATTGGTGAATCTGGAAATTGTGAGTAAAGAAAGGAATTGGTGAATAAGTCTGGGGATCAGTGGCCATGAGTGGGAGAGAGGGGTTCGATTATGTAGGAATCCCAAAGGTGATCATGGCTCTTGCTCTCATTTAGGAGTGAAAATAAGATTTGTGATAAAAACACCATTTTCTAGTCTTTGGTGAGGTAGGAGAGGCAAGAAAAGAAAGAGATGATGAACGACCAGCTTTGGATAGAGGAGGTTGACCGCAAGGAGTGATCTCTCGTTCCAAAACCAAGGCCTGAAGAAAGGCCTTATCGAAGGAAGAGATTTCAAATAAATCAACCTCTGCATAACAATAATAAAATACCATAATTAAATTTAACAATGAGTATCTCTTCCGGATCTTGAATCTACAGCTGAATGTGGAGCTTAGTAAACACCTCAATGTAGCTTTGTACTTGCTAGCCTAAGAGTTGACAAAGTTGCAACCAACTAGCTACGAGAGTTTGACAATACCCCGAGAGATAAGCTATTTCGTAGTGCTTGGAAAAATGCATCCCAAGAACCAATAGGTGGAGGGGGGCCAGGATGATCTTGCAAGTCCACCACCAAAGAGTAGATATTCGTTCAGGTGTCCCATTAGACTTAAGCAATCGCTTCCAATTGAGAGCAAGAGCCATGTCTTGAATGGGAGAATATTTCCCAAATGTAGAATGCTTGGGTGAGGGGTCTCTACTAGGAGGCATTATMTTCATGTACTGAAAAAACTGAGACTAAGAATGGAGAGTGCACTAAAAATAAAAGAGAAAGGGTGTTGGAGCCTAAGAGGGAGGGAAAACCTTAAAGCACAATGTCAAGAAAAAACCCTAGTGAACTATCAACTGGATCTTGATCTAGATTTGGATATGCATTTGGATCTAGATCTAAATGGGAAATATGTGGATCCAAATCTATGCATCTAGATCTAATCTAATCCTCTGGAGCCTAAAAGGGAGGGCATGCTAGAAAACCCTTTCTAAGTGCACACCAAGGATTGACAAACCCTAACACACCTTGACACTAAGTGGAGAAAATAAGGGGAGTGAAAGATCCCCACAAATGCTCCACATGAGTGGAAGAATAACCCACTGAAGGAGATTAAGCTTAAAAACAAGGAAAAAACCTCCTAAAGCCATATTAAACCCAATAGTGAAGTAAATAATCACAATATTGTGTTCTGTTGAAGGGTGACATAAGTAGCTACCATATAAAAAACAAGACTCATTCCCATCCATTTTTTTTAATTTTTAAATCTTTTTCATATTATTAAGATTGAAAAAGAATAAAAAAATGCTATTGTACAATGGAGAAAACTAACATGGTGGACAAGAAAATTAGTTCCATGCACAAGGAACATACCTATGCTCAATGCAAAAAAACATGTACAGGATATGGATGCTCAAGGAAATTTTCCTCTAGGGATAAAGGGTGTCAAAGGGAAATAAGATATGAAGCTTCAATGCAAAGTCATGGCTGAACTAAATAGGGCTTCCAGAACCTACAGAAAAAAACATAACAGCTTGAAGGTATAATTTCATAACAAATGGGGTTGACCTTATGGAAGATATGTGATGCATTGTATAAGAGAAATGAAACCTACCCTATATGCCACTAAGGAGCACAATACCTATCGAAGAAGACAAAAAGAAATTGTAACAACACCTGCAAGAAAGACGCATCCCTCAATAAAAACTACATGACAAAACAAGAGCATTTTATTAGTCTAAACGACATTAAAAATGTTAGAAGGGGTAAAACATTATGTAAAAAAGTAGCAAAAATGGGTTAAAATAGGTAAAAAAATGAAATTTTACTATACAATTTGTGTTTTACTCTTAAGCCTTATGAGGATTGGAGTGCATTTAGAGCATTTTTACTGTTCAACCTTTCCAGGTTTGGTAAGGGACACACAAGGCTTGGAATTCAAAACCGTTTGGAACATTTCAACACGGGTCGGGTAAATGGAAAGATCTATGTGATTCCTGTTAGTGACAGTAGCGTAACTGTCCTAACTCAAGAAGGCTGATGCTTTCATGATTAATGGGAAATAATGGGAAATCCTTAAAGATTTTTGACTGAGGATATATATATTTAAAAAAAATAAATTAATTTCATTGGTTTGTGTTTTTATTAAAAAATGTTTTTATAACAATTAAATTATAATTATGTATAAAGATGATATTTTTTTTGGGAAATTTGTTTAAAATCAGGAAGAAATTGTTAGATTTTTAGATTTAAGTGATTATTTTTATATAATCCAAGTATTTATAGATTTTTCAACATGATGAATCCATTTCTACATTCAAAAATAAATTTTAAAGTTTTGAAGAACAAAAAATAATAATTCTTATAAATTTTATATTATCTGATTCCAAAAAAAACCATTTCATAAAACAACAAACCCAAAAATTCAATGTGTATTATCTAAAAAAAAAGACATGAAAGCGTAAATAAACCATAAGCAGGGTATCCATCCTGCAAATCAATATCGTGAACAAATCTGCGAAAACAATATCATAAATCTGCGTTAGTTTGAACAAATCTGCTAAAACAATCTCAGAAATATGCATTTATGTAGCCATTTGTCGCAGATGAAGTAGTTTTTTTATTAAAAAAAAAAGTTTATAATTATATATAATTATAACTATGTATAAAAATGAAGTTTATATATATAACTAAAATATGACTAGCACGGTCATAAATTTGTGGTTGGTGAACGTTGAAAGGATAGTAAAAAAGATGGCTTGCAAAATCTGAACTGTCGGGAAAGAGAAACGGCCTAGAGGTGGACGGAAGGAGTCGGAAGGAGTTGGCTGGAAGGAAGCATTGTTTCCAGAACGTGGTTGGTGAAGGTCAAAGGTTTAGGTTGGCTTAAAAAATGAAACCCTAATCACTCATATGTGGCAATCAACTAGCCACCATGGTAAATTTTAAATATGATTAAGTAAAAGTAAAAAAATAAACATGTAAACTGATGTCTTTATAATAGTGAGACAGTTAGTGGTTGAAATCACAACCATTGATTTATTGGGACTACTAAGAATATTCCATCAATATTTAATCTTGTCCATACAAAACTGATTAAGCACTAAAAACCTATTAAGTGTGCCCATGATCAATAGATGAACTTCAGCGTAATGAAGCAAAAAAGGACGATGAACATTTTGGTTTTTAACCTGAAAAAATTAAATGTGTATTACACAGAACAAACACATGAAA
The DNA here is from genome assembly GCA_010110895.2 of Picea sitchensis. Lineage (NCBI taxonomy): Eukaryota > Viridiplantae > Streptophyta > Pinopsida > Pinales > Pinaceae > Picea > Picea sitchensis. The sequence goes on along the minus strand of SNQJ01S0139184.1, from coordinate 10,482 downwards.
CCGTAAATAGACCATAAGCATGGTTTACAAAATCACTTATGTCTCCTCGTCTTTTTCTCCTCTATATGTACTCTACGACCATTAATTACAATTGGGGATGCCTCAATAGCCATTTCGGCTGAAGTTGCTACTTCAAATTCCACAAACGCATAACTCGATACACGTCCTTCCCTACTCCTAACTTGGACACTAGAAGGCTTAATTGTGCCAAACTTCTTCATCTCTTGCTCAACTTGGGAAAGGGTAATATTTCCAGGCAAGTTGTTGATATAAACAGAGCACCCAGTTCCTTCTGCAATATTCAAAGGAGTGGAACTTAAGGATTTATTAGCTCTTGCTTCTTTATCCCGGAGAAATACTTCATGTCCTTGAACTAGAATATGGGAAGCCTGAACTGCTTTTTGCACTGAAGCCCCGGTCCTCACAAGAGGTGGTTTCTTAAGTGCAACAGTGGGTTGTGCTGCATTGTTTTTAAGCATTGAAGCATAGGAGATTTTGGGTGCTTCTTGAACTACAACTGGAGTTTTTTTAGCGGGACCAGGAGACCCTCCATTGTGAGCATGTTCAATTGCTGATCCCTTTTGGCCAGCTGAGTCTTGTGGGACTTCCCTTTGCTGCATGGCATTATCGTGTGGTAAGTCTTGTGGGACTTCCCTCTGCTGCATGACATTATATTGTACCCCCTCAACAACAAGAGCAGTCTCCTCCACCACTGTTGTGGATTCATGCTCAATCACATCATTCGATACCACTGTTGTGGATTCCTGCTCAATCATATTATTCTGAGCTACTAGTTCAGAATTAACAACTGGCTCTGAGACAGGATTTGCTTTGGTTGCATCTTCTACAAGATTTTTCTTTTGGTGTTGGGGTTCTTCATCTAAGTGCCTAACGATATCATTCAATACAAAGTATGCCTTTCCCAGGCGATTCAGGAAAATTATATAATGATACTGTAAGGTACTAGATGTTATTATGCAGATAAGAAACATAATTGTTATAACAATTATCAACAAAAAGAACACAATATTGAGCACAATGACACAATTGATTCTAGAAATGATACATTTATTTTATCGATATCCAAGTTCACTTGACTCTTCAAGGGGGAAACCTCCAGCATAGTAGAGCCGAAGTACAAAATGATTCTCAAGGCAGTCCACTCCCATGTAGCATCCTTTGATTGTGTATCCTTCCATTGAGCTAAAACTTCCTTGATTATGTGTTGACAGAGACGATGCTCGTGGTGGTCCAGGACTGCTTGGGGCTACAACCAAAGGGAGCCTTCTCCATCTAATTCAAGGATACTAGTTTGAGTTTGGCACTTGGTTCCAATCACTTTCTTTAAGAAAGAAAGATGAAAAACATGATGGAGCTTAGAGTGACTGGGGAGAGATAACTTGTAGGCCACAATCTCCATGCACTTGAGATTTGTATAAGGGCCATAAAACTTGGGAGCAAGTTTTTGACAATGGGCTACTTTGATGGATGTTTTCTTATAAGGTTGTAGACAAAGAAACACCTAGTCCCATTCAAAAAATTGACATTTTGAATGACCCTAATCAACTTATTGCTTCATGTGATTCTGAACCATGACCAAATTCTCTTTGAGGGTACGAAGAATGGAAGATTGGATTGTAAGGGTGCTATCTATGTCCTAGACCTTGGAGACACCTGGCAGGTAGGAGAATATAGAAGGTGACTTTTGACTGTAGATTGCTTCATAGGGAGTCATGCGAGCGGTACCATGGTAAGATGTGTTGTACCACCATTCAGATAGTGGTAACCATTGAGTCCATTGAGATTGTCTGTTTGACATGAAACACCTCAAATATGTTCAAATATGTTTCCAAGCACTTGTTGACAACTTCAGTTTAACCATCATTGTGGGGATGAGAGGCCATGCCGAGATGTAATTGGGTTCCCTGGAACTTGAACAATTCTTTCCAAAAGTTATTGGTGAAGGTTGGATCATGTTCAGAGACAATAGAGTGGGGCATTCTATGAAGTTTTAATATATTATCCATGAAAATTTGAGCCATGGTGGATGGTGTGAACGGGTGTTGAAGGGCACAAAAATGAGCATATTTGGAAAGGAATTGACTACAACCATGATGATTGATTTATTTCCAGATTTGGGTAATCTGACATTAAAGTCCATAGAAATATCTGTCCATATAGTAGGTGGAATAGAGAGAGGTTGGAGTGTGCTTGTAATTTCAATTGTTTCTCCCTTATTGCATTGACAAGTATCGCATTTAGCCACAAAAGTGTGGATGTCCTATTTCATACCTTCACATAAAAAAAAATAAAAAAAATTGATCCTTTCATATGTTTTGTGAAAACCTGAATTCCTTGTTATTAGTGAAGCACGAAGTTCGAAGAGCATAGTGGATTTAAGGCGAGACTATTTTTTTAAATACAAGTGAATTTTATAGTGAAACTCCTCATTATGCCAAGAGAATATTGAAGAAGCACGAGGATCTTGTTGCAATTGTTGGATTAGGTGAGACATATTGGGATCTTGGAACCATTCCTAACAAACTACCTTTAACCAATCTGATACAATGAAGGAGAGTGGGAAGAGGGACACTTCTTCATATTTCTATGAAATGGCATCAACAACCACATTTTCTTTCCCTTTCTTGTAAATGATGTCATAATCATAGCCAAACATTTTGGTCAACCATTTATGTTGCTCAGGGGACAAAATATTTTGTTCCAAGAAATATTTGAGGCTACGATGATCCGTTTAATTTGGAAGCATTTCCCAAGCAAGTAAGGACACTAGAAATACACTACGTGTAAAATATACAACATTTCCTTTTCATAGATAGATTTTTCCAAGTGTCTCTCAGACAATTTATTGCTAGTGAAAGCCAAAGGTCTGCCATCTTGCATGAGAATTGCCCCAATGCCTTTCCCAGAAGCATCACATTCCAAAACAAAAGTCTTGGTGAAGTTAGGTTACCTAGGCATTACCCAACTTATCCCATAATGCCTTGGTTAGGATGAGTTAGGATGACATGCCATAATGCAGAAAGGATGAATAAGACATTGACGGAAAAAGCAAGGAGAATGCTCATTGGTGGTGGGCTAGGACATGAATTTTGAGAAGAGGATGCGATACTGCATGTTACTTGGTAAATATATCACCGTCATAAGTGTTGGTTGAAAAAACATCGCATGAGGCATGGATTAGTAAGAACCCTCTCTTGAACATCTTAGAGTGTTTGGTTGTAATGCTTATGTACATGTTCCAAAGGAAAATAGGAGTAAGATGGATAATAAAGTTCAAAAGTGTACTTTTATTGGTTATAAAGATGGTGTAAAAGGATATAAAATTTGAAACCCATAAACAAATAAGGTTGTATACAGTAGGGACATTGTATTTAGAGAGGTTAAATATGTTCCTAAACAAAAAGTCTCACCAAAAGAAAAAGAGTTAGAGACAACATAATTAGAGTTGGATGGTGAAGACTTTGACTCGACAAAAGAACAAGAATAAGAAGAACCTCATACTCAAATATTGAGGAGATTGGTTTGGGAAAGAAGACAACTAGAAAGGTATACTCCACCTAATTTCCATTCTAGTTTTTCTTTGTCTATTACCGATGATGATCCCATAATTGTTAGGGAGGAAATGGATTCAAAGGATGGTAAACTCTGGAAGAAATCCATGGTTGAAGAAATTGCTTCCTTGGATAAAAATGAGGATTGGGATCTAGTTGAGTTGTCGGCTGAAAGAAATCCATTGGTAGAAAACGAGTGTCTAAGAAGAAATTGAATCAAAAGGTAAAGTGGAGAAGTATAAAGCTCACCTAGTAGCAAAGGGATATTCCCAAGTAGAGGGAATAAATTTTGGTGAAATTTTTTCTCCTATTTCTAAATTGACTTCTATTAGATTTCTTTTGTGTATTGCTGCTACTTTTTATCTTAAAGTAGAATAGATGGATGTAAAGACAACATTCTTGCATGTGGATCTTGAAGAACAAGTATACATGAAACAACAAAAAGGTTTTGTTGTGAAAGGTAAGACAATGTTGGTTTTCAAGTTGAAAAATCCCTTGTATGGGATAAAACAATATCCAAGGATGTGGTATTAGAAGTTTGAAACTTATATTTTGGAACTTTGTTTCACAAGGAGAAAAGTTGATTATTGTGCTTATTTCAAATTAGCCGGTGATAATTTTATTTAAGTGGTTATGTATGTTGATGATATGTTGTTGATTGGAAACAACAAGGAAATCATCAAGGAGGTAAAAACACAATTTTCTTCTAAGTTTGATATGAAATATCTTGGTGCTACAAATTTTATTTTGGGCATCGAAATTAAAAGAGATCGGGAAGACATGAAACTTTGGTTGTATAAGAGGAAACATGTTGAGACAATATTGTAGAGGTTTAATGTGCAAGAATGTAAATCTATCAAGGTCCCTATTCCTATAGGTCTAAAGTTATTTGCATATCATTGTCCCAAGAAACGGGAAGAGGAAGAAGACATGTCTCGTGTTCCTTAGGCTAGCATTATTGGTCATTTGATGTATGCAATGGTATGTAATAGACTGTACATTGCATATTTAGTCGGAGTGTTGAGTAGGTATATGTGAAAATCAAGGAAGGAGCGTTGGATAGTTGTAAAGAGGGTTTTCAGGTATTTGCGTGGCACTAAAAATTATGAAATTTTCTATTAAGGAAGACCTGGTGCAGATGGTGTGTTGGACATACATGGATTTGTTGATGTAAATTGATACAGATATTTGGCAGCTACTCATGCGAGTAAGTAATATGTATGGTGTTGTAAAGCTAGATATTGACAGTCAAAGTGCAATCTTTTTGGCAAAGACATCCATGTGAATCCAACTGGTGTAGGGAGTGTGCGTTATTTGGGATTCATATGGATGTCTGTTGGGTTGCATAATCCCTCCTTGTTTAAGCTCAGAAGTGTCCCCACTTCTGTCGACAAATGAGGAAAATGCTTGTGCATGGCAGCTTTCGAAAAACATTTATCTTGAGTAGGAGTTTGTCCTGTGCACCCAAAAAGGTAAGAGGTATGTTTTTGATGATGGGTGGTGGTATGGCGAGTGTCAAGTAAGGTTTCTTGGAGCAAGGGAGGCTAGAAATTAAAGATTAATTCGACAAGATGAGAGACAATGACATTATCTTCTATAAATGGGGGTTCATAGTGTTTCAGACTATTCACATTCACCACATCATTAATCCCTAGTTGGGGTGGAAAGTCAAGGAGATAATCATTGTCCCCAATCTATTGGAGAACAATATAAGGGACATAACGGAGGTTGTTAGCATGCAAAATGGTGGTCAACAACAAACTAAACACCGTGAGAGATGAAATGATGGACAATGTCACAACTAAGAATTGTATAATTGGGTGTCTTATCTCATTTGAATATTTGATTGTGGCAATGACAACTCCAGTCATAGGAAATGTATAAGCCCACCAAGTAATAGAAAATATGAATGAATGAAAGAAATTATGTCGAACCACCAAAGAAGTATATAGAAAGAGAGAAATGAAATAGGTAATCCTTGAAACATAGCCAAAGTCTCCTTGAATTTGTTCCCAAGCCACAAATGTGAAACTAGGAGTTGCTACAAATAAGAACAAAATAGGATGAAGCTCTTTAGAGGAGCCTCATTTGTGGGTAATTGTCGATAAAGTGTCATGAATAGTACCAGATTATGGGCCAGGCCCAAAACAAAGAAAAAAAATAGCTCCCTCATTCCATCCAATTGTTGTGCCAAGTAATGCCCCAACAAAGTTCCCAACAATCGCCAAATAGTTTGAAGGATCAGTTTCTTTGGATAATGTTCTACTACCTCCTTTGGATAATGAAGCTCATATGCATTGTAGTAAGAGCACTCGAGGAGACATAAACTTTTCATTCTCTCCAATGTTTCCATGTCATTAGAATCAACAACGTCAAGGCTGATTCTATGGCCAACCTAGCACTTAGAGACACTCTGTGCACACTAAGACTTGATGGACAGGTTGACCACCATTTCATTCCTTAATTATGGCCACGTTGGCTAGGGACTTTGTTTATTTCAGTCCCAAAGGGGGCCCAATGGATGACATATATCGTCCCCGTCATTCAGGGTACCGCACTTGGTAGAAGATGACGTCGACGTGTGGCAACAATGATTTGTGCACAATGAGGGTAGGTTATCCTACAGCTAGAAGGAGCATATCGTTACCTCTTCCTATATCACCTTTAGTTGAAATCTCGCACAAGCGTCTCTCTACGATCAATCTCTCCTGGCTCAATTCGAAGGTCTCTGATACAACAACATTTATGGCTCTAGTACGTCCCCGTTTCCTTCTGATGTCACTAACTCACAAACGTACCTCATCCACTCCCCATAATGATGGCCACACTCGGAATTGGTCTTATCGCATGTTCATATTGCAATCTAGTTAAGGGCGAGGGAGGCTGAATTTTCTCCTCCACCTAGGGTGGCGCCTCATCGAACGAAGCCGAAAGGATCCAGTGGATCGTTTGAAGGAGCTGTCAATTATATACTCAACCGATCTTGAGTTGGACACATATTTTCATCAAGTGCCTCTGTCTATTCCTCCCGTTGGTCGTTTTTGGAGACAGTATTCGATATCGCAGTTGGAAGGTGGTTTAAGGAGCAACATGGCAAACAGGAGATCGAGTGTTGCGAGATGAAGACACGAGCTGTAAGAAGAAGAGCAAGAGGCCCTGGAAAATTTGGTTAATTCACTCCAAATCAGCCTGCATAATGCCTCTTCCCTTTAGCAAATTGCTATGGAGTTGCTGGTGGAATAGAGACAGGGAATTCAACAATTACGAGATGAAGTGGAGGAAATTCGTCGGGAGGTTGTGGAGCTGCGCTCCAGGTCTGTTTCTCCAGCTAGGACAACATCAAACATGGTCATCTCCGATGCTGCTTCATCCCAGACTCCACTAAGGCAGATTCCAAATTTAAATTCGCCACCAGACGCCTCCGGAGAAGCGCAGAAGGAGACTAGTCCAGGAAATGCTTGATTTGTATGCTGTCCAAATTCTTTTGACTACCATTATTGAGGTTGAACGTGGCCATGGATTGTTTGATCTGGAAATTGTGAGTAAAGAAAGGAATTGGTGAATAAGTCTGGGGATCAGTGGCCACGAGCAGGAGAGAGGGGTTCGATTATGTTGGAATCCCAGAGGTGATCATGGCTCTTGCTCTCATTTAGGAGTGAAACTATGATTTGTGATAAGAACACTATTTTCTAGGCTTTGGTGAGGTAGGAGAGGCAAGAGAAGAAAGAGATGATGAACGACCAGCTTTGGATAGAGGAGATTGACCCCGAGGAGTGAACTTCCCTTCCAAAACCAAGGCCTGAAGAAATGCCTTATAGAAGGAAGAGATTTCAAATAAATCAACTTCTGCATAATAATAATAAAATACCATAATTAAATTTAACAATGAGTACCTCTTGTTCCGGATCTTAGTAAACACCTCAATGTAGCTTTGTACTCACTGGCTTAAGAGTTGAGTTGTAGAGGGACATAAGCGATTTCGTAGTCCTTGGAAAAATGCATCCCAAGAACCAATAGGTGGAGGGGGGAGGATGATCTTGCAAGTCCATCACCAAAGAGTAGATATTAGTTCAAGTGTTCCACTAGACTTAAGCAATCCCTTCTAATTGAGAGCAAGAGCCATGTCTTGAATGGGAGAATATTTCCCAAATGTAGAATGCTTGGGTGAGGGGTCTATACTAGGAGGCATTATCTTCATGTACTGAAAAAATCGAGACTTAGGAGGCATTATCTTCATGTATTGAAAAAACCGAGACTAAGAATGGAGAGTGCACTAAAAACAAAAGAGAAAGGGTGTTGGAGCCTAAGAGGGAGGGCAAACCTTAAAGTACAATGTTTAGAAAAAACCTTAGTGAACTATCCACCGGATCTTAGATTTGGATATGCATTTGGATCTAGATCTAAATGGGAAATATGTGGATTCAAATCTATGCATCTGGATCTAATCTAATCCTCTGGAGCCTAAAAGGGAGGGCAGGCTAGAAAACCCTTTCTAAGCCCACGCTAAGAAGGCATGCTCAAAGAGAGGGGAAAGATTGACAAACCCTAACACACCTTGACACTCGAGAAGATAAGGGGAGTGAAAGATCCCCACAAATGCTCCACATGAGTGGAAGAATAACCCATTGAAAGAGATTAAGCTCAAAAACTAGAAAAAAACCTCATAAAACCATATTAAACCCAATAGTGAGGTAAATAATCACAATATTGTGTTCTGTTCAATGATGACATAAGTAGCTACCATATAAAAAACAAGACTTATTCTCATCCATTTTTTTTTTTTTTTAAATCTTTTTCATATTATTAAGATTGAAAAAAATAAAAAAATGCTATTGTACAATGGAGAAAACGAACATGGAAGGTGTCAAGAGGAATTTTCCTCAAAAATAAAGGATGTCAAATCTCAAAGGCTAGTGTTGCAAGGCTGATAAGTAACTATATAACAAGAAATTGAAGTCGACATAAGGCCCTAAAAATGTGAGCAGTTAATATGCAATGCAAGTACAAATAAGAATAAGATATGGAGACTAAAAAAACAGAACAACTTTATGGTATGATTTCTTAACTAATGAAGTTGACCCTATGGAAAATATGTGATGTATTCTATAAGAGAAATGAAACCTACCCTATATGCCACTAAGGAGCACAATACCTATCGAAGAAGACAAAAAAAAAAATATAACAACACTTGCGAGAAAGAGACATCCCTCAAGAAAAACTACATGACAAAACAAGAGCATTTTATTACTCTAAACGACATTAAAAATGTAACAACACTTGCGAGAAAGAGACATCCCTCAAGAAAAACTACATGACAAAACAAGAGCATTTTATTACTCTAAACCACATTAAAAATGTTAGAAGGGGTAAAACGTTATGTAAAAAAGTTAAAAAATAGGTAAAAAATAAATTTTATTATACAATTCAAGAAAAACTACGTGACAAAACAAGAGCATTTTATTAGTCTAAACGACATTAAAAATATTAGAAGGGGTAAAACATTATGTTAAAAAGTAGCAAAAATGGGTTAAAATAGGTAAAAAATGAAATTTTACTATACAATTTGAGTTTTACTCTTCAACCTTATGAGGATTGGAGTGCATTTGGAGCATTTTTACTGTTAAACCTTTCCAGGTTTGGTAAGGGACACACAAGGCTTGGAATTCGAAACCGTTTGGAACATTTCAACAAGGGTCGGGTAAATGGAAAAATCTATGTGATTCTTGTTAGTGACAGTAGCGTAACTGTCCTAACTCAAGAATGCTGATGCTTTCATGATTAATGGGAAATCCTTAAAGATTTTTGATTGAGGATATATATATTTAAAAAAAATAAATTAATTTCATTGGTTTGTGTTTTTATTAAAAAATGTTTTTATAACAATTAAATCATAATTATGTATAAAGATGATTTTTTTTTTTGGGAAATTTGTTTAAAATCAAGAAGAAATTGTTAGATTTTTAGATTTAAGTGATTATTTTTATATAATCCAAGTATTTCTAGATTTTTCAACACGTTGAATCCATTTCTACATTCAAAAATAAATTTTAAAGTTTTGAAGAACAAAAAAATAGTAATTCTACAAAAAAAAAACCATTTCATAAAACAACAAACCCAAAAATTCAATGTGTATTATCTAAAAAAAGACATGAAAGCGTAAATAAACCATCCTGCAAATCAATATCGTGAACAAATCTGCCAAAACAATATCATAAATCTGCGTTAGTTTGAACAAATCTGCTAAAACAATCTCAGAAATATGCGTTTATGTAGCCATATAGTGAAAAAGATGGCTTGCAAAATCTGAACTGTCGGGAAAGAGAAACGGCCTAGAGGTGGACGGAAGGAGTCGGAAGGAGTTGGCTGGAAGGAAGCAGTGTGTCCAGAACGTGGTTGGTGAAGGTCAAAGGTTTAGGTTGGCTTAAAAAACGAAACCCTAATCACTCGTATGTGGCAATCAACTAGCCACCATGGTAAATTTTAAATATGATTAAGTAAAAGTGAAAAAATAAACATGTAAACGGATGTCTTTATAATAGTGAGAAAGTTAGTGGTTGAAATCACAACCATTGATTTATTGGGACTACTAAGAATATTCCATCAATATTTAATCTTGTCAATACAAAACTGATTAAGCACTAAAAACCTATTAAATGTGCCCATAATCAATAGATGAACTTCAACGTAATAAAGCAAAAAAGAACGATGAACATTTTGATTCTTAACAGGAAGAACCAAAACAAGAAAAAATTAGATGTGTATTACACAGAACAAACACATGAAACCGTAAATAGACCATAAGCACGGTTTACAAAATCACTTCTGTCTCCTCGTCTTTTTCTCCTCTATATGTACTCTACGACCATTAATTACAATTGGGGATGCCTCAATAGCCATTTCGGCTGAAGCT
>SNQJ01S0139179.1:25260-44137 GCA_010110895.2 Picea sitchensis | reverse complement strand
CCTACTAGCTAATTCAATGGTCAAAACTTAGGGAAAGAGTCATGTCCTGTCCTGTTTTGTTCTAGATCCAGGTGGATCTAGGGAGATCTGTTAGTGTCCGCACCTACCAATTAGTAATATAATAAAATTGGTGACTCTGATGGTAGCTTGGCGGGTATAGCAGGCCATTGGGGAGAGTGACTAATTGTATCATTTAAAATCCTTGACAAATCCAGAAGATCCAAAGTGGCTATGAAGGGTAACTGTCGATTCACCTGCGGGTACTGGTGGCTTTGGGGAGGAAGCTCTGTCGGAAAACTAGTAGGACCATAAGTAGTCTGCATATAATGTGAAGAACCAGGCAGATTTGGTGGTGGTTGAAGAGGATAGTATCTCATAGGATTGTATCCTAGAACAGGGACTTGAGTTTGAGCATTCGCCCCCCAAATGGGATTGAACGAACCTAGATAGGGTTGGCCCATACTAGGGGGTATCACGGACGCAGCTGGAAACTGTTGCCCCCCAGTCGATGGAGGAGGATGTTGTATCAATTGATTCCAATACTAGGCCAAGGAGGGAGGTATGTTTTTCCCATAAGGTGGGGTCAGTCCTCCTATCGAAGGTGGTGTTCCAATTGGGGGAAATGTTCCAATTGGGGGTTGTGTTCCAATTGGGATTTGCGTTCCAAAAGGAATTTTCCCGCTGAGAGGGGGTTGAGTCATACCACCTAGGTGAAATTGTCCACCAACCGAAAACTGGTAATTTGGAGTGAATGACGGAATAGTGCCACTAGGATTAATACTGCTAGTGGAGGACGAGGAAGGTCCTCCAAAAGGAAATTGAGGGAGTGTTGGAATAAAACCGGGAAGAGAGTGCCCAGAAGAAGAAGGACCACCAGGAGAGCCGGATGGGGTTTGCGTAGGAGTGTGAATGGAAGCATTCAATGCACGGTATCCGGGTGGTAGTGTCGAAGTGATATTGGGCGTTCGCGGGGTGTTGATGGGAGCAAGACTAACCGTAGTACACCCGGTTGGAACACTCGTAGTATTTGTGAGATGGTCCATTTCGGAAGTGATGGTAAAGTGATAAGCAGTAGTCAATGGTACTGTCTCTGGACTAGAGATTTCAAAAATAACAAGTGGGTTGATTTTGGAAATCACAGGTGAACCTGGACCAAAAAGGTCCCATCGGAAAACACATGTAGAACAAAAAAGATCTTGGCCTTCTATGCCTGGAAAGGGTCCAACTGGTGATCCAGAAAATGTAACAACTAAGTCTCCGGAAGAATTCAGTCGCATAAATGGTCGCTCAGAATCACAGTGAATTCGAAATTCCTCTCGAGTATTTGTAATTCGTAAATGTTCTAGAGAGTCAGTGCGTTCCACTTGTGGTGTGGTGACGACTATGACCTCACTTTGCTGAGGAGAGCCCTAAGGTGTACTTGTAGGCAAGGGTTGAGAACCTTCCAGATGCTCTGGAGATAAACCCTACATTCTACGTGAACGACGTGGAGGAGCTATTGTAAACGAGTGACAAACTTCACGAAGAAAATCTTATGGTCAACTTTGGTAAACAAACAACACGCGCTAGTAAACAAAATCTAGGAAGCAACACCAAGAAAACAAGACCTTCTAATTCCAAAGTCACTAGTTGGTGAAGAAATCCAACGTCGCAACAACGAGACGAGAAGGGGCTGGGCTAGGGTGGAAAATTTATGCTGACGACCTGCTTAACAGACTTACACCCTGGTGCAAGCTCCCACACATAATCGTGGGTATACCCTGCCCTTGCGTGTGGATCGGACTGTCGACTGTCCCCCCAGGATTTATTGTTGTCAGTGGTAACCTTAGTGGCCTATCTTTCTAGGTTCTTACACAAGGTGACTGTGAAGGGGAAAATCTTCACGGTACCTGGAATTGACATTGACCAAACTCACTCGGTCTCCTTGGACGACAATGCGAGAGAGGACCCAAAAAATCACGTTATGACTTTTCACCTATGGTGTTCATCCAACTCGTTGATGGATGACTCTATTCGTTTATGTCTTTTTCAACGAACCCTCACAGGTTTTGCTGCGAAGTGGTATATCGTATTTCCACGAGGTTTCTTCTCTAACTTCAACACCTTAGCTATGGATTTCCTCACACACTACCAGTTACCAATTCGTTATGACATGGGGACCAAGATTTTGACTTCTTTCAAACAAAACAAGGCCACTCATATATCCGATCACATTCATGAGTGGCGAAGGCGACAATGTCTTATTAAACTCGAACTCCTTGATCAGTTGCTGACAGAATGGTTCACCAAATTGTTTGTGAATGACATCGGTCGTGACATTTCCATGGGTGGAGTGGTCATAGAGGAGAAGGCTATAAGTCGTGCTCAATATCTTGACCTCGGTTACTCACAAATGGGTACCCTTTACGATTTACTACCTGATTTACCTCGTCCTTCCACTTCCACAACTTCAACTACTCCAGCTACCTCGCATGTAGCTGACGGTGTGATTGGCACTTTCTAGGCCCAAACACACTCCGCCTGAAGAACAAACCCCAAACCTGCTTCTTCTAATGTTCAAAATGATCCATCTTCTGCCCCTCCCACCGGCAAGACTTCTGAGGTAAATGCAGTCCAATCTACCCCAACCGGTAAAAACAAATCTAAAAAGGGGACAGGTAAGAATAAGGAGGACAAAAATACTTCTCAAGCAGAGCGAAACAAAACTACACCTGTTGAAGATCGGAATAAGCGCAAACCTCGATACCCTTGTCTTATATGTGGTGATGATCACTACACGAAGGATTGTCCACGACGCGCCGAAGTCACTAAGTTCCTTCAAGGAGCTCCAAAACCACCTGCTCTGACCGTTTTGTCCCAACCCTTCCCGTCTCAACAACAGGCTCAGTTGGTCATTCATGACCAACCCTCATCTTCGACTACATCCTATGTCTTGATGTGTACTGGCGATTCCAAGCAGAGAGACATTGCACTCACTACTCGAGCCAAAGATTATTCTCCCTCTAAAGAGAAGGTTGATGATCTACCGCCCTCCTCGGAACAACCCTCTCTCGCGACTCCACCTACCAATGGTCCTCTTCATCTCGAACGACCGAGCCTTGACACAGTTCTGTGACCCCCCCCAAAGGGCGTCGTTCGGAAATTGCCTTTTAATCCTCATGCTCGTGCGGCCCAGAACTACAACATTGTCGAAGATCTGGCCCAAGCACCTTCTGCGATGTCAGCCCTCGAAGTTCTTCAAAGTTGTCCTACGCAATGGAAGGCACTGTTGAAAGCTATCAGTGGAATCGATCTGATAGATACAAATTTAGTAATCTTTGACTTGGAAGATCACTTTCCAAGGTTACCCCCTCAACTCACGTTCCATATCCAAGTGATTGTCTCTGACAAAAACATTTGCCAAATCGTTATCGATGAGGGTGCATCAATGTGTGTCATGTCTCTTGCTTGCTGGAAAGACATTGGCTTTCCTTCTTTGAATGAATCCCAGAACACTCTTAAAGCCTTCAATGGCTCCGTTTTTAAGCCCTACAGTGTTCTTCCTTCGTTTCCCATCACGTTAGAAGGTAAAAAGGTCCAAGTCAAAGTGGAAGTCTTTGATGCTCCCCTTGCTTACAATCTTCTGCTTGGCCGCAGCTGGATCGATTCCATGCGCGCAGTTGTGTCGACCCTTTTTCGTGTGGTACGTTTCCCACATCAAGGTAAGGTCATTACCGTCAACCAACTAGCCTTCTTTAATTCAGATACCCATACTGGCAATGTATCGTTCATCGCTAAAACCCCACTGGGTTATGAGAACATCGGTTTAGGCCTTCTAAAAGACTCTTCGCTAATGGGTACTTTCCCCATTCCACCACCCGATGTTCCACGTTTGTCTATTGCTTCCATCAACATGATCTCCACCTTGCCTCATGAACATCTTGCGTCTCGCAACCCCTAGATAGTACCTGACCCTGGAGATCATCTTCGTTACGATGATGAAATGCTGTTAAGTCCAGTCGAATCCTCCTATCAGGCCATTCAATCGACAACTCCTTCTACCCCCTCTCTTGGTGAGATGTCTCCAGATCCTTTCCGTGTCATTTTTCCCACTGACGAAATGATCATGTCTATCATGGAAGACACCCCTTGGGACAATGGACATCATCGTTCCATCCTCTTTATGGAGAAACATACCCTTGAGAACTACCAACGACTCTCGACCCCATTGACCGTTGTTGTCATCTCCACTATTCTCGAGTCTGCACATAATGTGTTTTCTGAAGGGAACTTAAGAAATATTTCGCCCACTATTCCCCTTGACATATCCGTCAAACCTGGGATTGTCGAAAATGTCCATATCGGAGCTTCATGTTCTTCTGACGAAATCGTCACCTACACATCCCTTTTCAAAGAGTTTCGTGACATATTTGCCTGGAGTTACGAAGAAATGTCGGTTATTGACCCTGAGATTGTGATACATGAGATAAAGACATACCCCGACGCTAAACCCGTCCAGCAACGCCTTCATCCAGTTCACCCACGTAAAGCGGCTACTATCAAGCTCGAAGTCGAGAAACTTCTGAAAGCCGGCTTTATTTATCTGGTGGCCCTCACAGACTGGGTTTCCAATCTTGTCCCGATTGACAAGAAACAAGGCACTATTCGTGTATGTGTTGATTATAGGGATATCAACAAAGCTTGTCCCAAAGACAACTTTCCTACCCCCTTCGTTGATCAGATTGTCGATGATTGCGCCGGAAGTGAAATATTCTCTCTCATGGATGGTTTCTCCGGGTATAATCAAATCAACATTGTTCCCGAGGATCAACATAAGACTGCTTTTATTTTTCCTTGGGGTACTTTTGCCTATCAGAAACTTCCTTTCGGTCTCAAGAACGCTGGTGCAACTTTTCAACGCGCTATGTCTTATGCTTTCCATGATATCAAGCACATCGTTCAAACATATTTGGATGATTTACCCACTCACTCAATGCATCGAGTCGATCACCCAACCCACCTCCGAGCCATTTTCGT
Source organism: Picea sitchensis (assembly GCA_010110895.2). Taxonomy (NCBI): domain Eukaryota; kingdom Viridiplantae; phylum Streptophyta; class Pinopsida; order Pinales; family Pinaceae; genus Picea; species Picea sitchensis. The sequence continues at coordinate 39,121 of SNQJ01S0139179.1, read as the reverse complement.
TCGCTGTCGGTTCTACCGTATACGTTTAAATCCTCATAAGTGCGTTTTCTGCGTGTAATATGGCTGCCTTCTAGGTTTTATCGTTTCACGTCAAGGGATCTGGGTGGATCCTTTAAAGGTTGAGGTGATCCTTAATCTCCCTCCTCCTTCTACACTTCGTCAGTTGCAAAGTTTGCAGAGGAAAGCAAACTTTCTTCGTCATTTTATCCCAAATTACGTCGAGATAACTCGTGGATTTACGCGGCTCCTCAAAAAGGGTTCAGAGTTCGTCTGGGATACCATTGCCAACAATGATTTTGAAGCTTTGAAATTGTCCCTAACACGTGCTCCACTTCTTTTCCCCCCCGATTACAGTTGCGATTATTTCCTCTACCTTGCTACCTCGGATTAGACCATTGGTATGGTTCTCGTCCAAGAGGATAATGCTAACGATGAACATGTTATCTACTACTTGAGTCGAACTCTAACACCTACTGAAATCAAGTATTTACATGTCGAAAAAATGGCCTTGGCTGTCGTCCAAGCCGTCCAATGCTTCCAGCACTATATCCTCTCGCACAAGACTACAGTGATTTCTCACTGCAACCCTATGCAACACATTCTTACCCGTCAATTTCTAGGGGGAAAATACTCCAAATGGATTGTGATTCTCCAGGAGTTTGACTTGGAATTCGAACGCTCCAAGTCTAAGAAGTCCTTAGTTTTTGCTGAGTTGATATGCGATTTTCCCCATTCAACAATGGAAAATGTAACAACTGATTCATTACCCGATGAATCTCTTTTCCTTATCAGCAATGATGATCTTTGGTATGGTGATATTATTATACATCTCCAAACCCAGAATTTCCGGCCAACTTTGTCTAGTACTGACCGACGTCGCATACACTATCAAGCCCGTCAATATATTATCCTCGGGGATACTCTTTATCGTTGGGGGATTGACTCTATTTTTTGATGTTGCCTAACATTCGACGAAGCTGAGAAAGCTCTGAATGACTTCCATTCTGGAGCCTATGGTGGTCATATGTATGGGTATGCTACTACCCAGAAGATCTTATGAGCAGGGTATTTTTGGCCTTCTTTATTTAACGACTGCATAATCGCCGTTCAAAAATGCCATGCTTGCCAGACCTATAATCAGAAGATACGGTCACATCCTGCTCCTCTTCACCCTGTGGTCTGAGTTGGTCCCTTTGTGAAATGGGGCATCGATTTCATGACATGTCACCCTCACTCGCCCGGGGGGAATGGTTACATCATTGTAGCTATCGATTACTTTACGAAATGGGATAAGGCGATGCCGACATTTGACAACACTAGAAAGACCGCATAATTATTCATTTTTAATCACGTCATAGCTCGTTTTGGTGTTCCCCAAGCTATCGTCACTGATCATGGTAGCCACTTCAAAAACTTCATGATGTCCGAACTTACTGAAAAGTTGGGTCTTCTCCATGATAACTCAATGCCCTATTACCCACAAGCCAACGACCAGGTGGAAGCAATTAACAAATTTCTCATAACTATGCTCCGACGAATGATAGGGATTCACAAAACAAGTTGGCACATAATGTTGTTTTCGACATTGTGGGCTTACTGGACATTCGTCAAGTCTGCTACTGGGTTTACACCTTTCCGGTTAGTCTATGGTTTGGAAGCTATTCTCTCGATTGAATGTGAGATACCCTCTTTAAAACTCGCTGTTGAACTCCTACCAAACACTTCTGCTGAGGAAGAACGTCTATTGTATCTTATGTGATTAGATGAAACTCGAAGTGATGCTACCCTGGTTATAGAAGCTCAGAAGAAACATGTCAAGGCCCAATATGACAAACATGTCAAGCCTCGCATTTTCTCTGAAGGAGATCTCATTCTCCTCTATGATCAAGATCGAGATATGCTAGGGGCTGGAAAATTCGAAGCCATGTGGCGAGGTCCTTTTATCGTTCGATGAGTTTTGGAAAAAAGAGCTTATGAGTTAGTAGATTACGATGGTATCCCTTTGAGTGAACCGAGGAATGGGTTGTACTTAAAGAAGTACTATGCATAAAATCATCTGTGCACGAGTACTTGTATTTTTATTGTATCATACTTCTTGTGTGTTACTGTAGCTTGCTTTTGTCGTTATCTGGTCTCTGCCCTTATGTGACGTTGTGTTTGATTTCCAGATGGCAGAGTCTTCGCTACCCTATATTGGCTTCGCTGATGGCACTACCGTAGTACTCAGAACCTTGCTTCTGCTGCATGGGCAATTTATGCCCCTACAAACGAACTTGTCTCCTTACGAGGTGTGTGTCTCGGCCGTGCGACCAATAACATTGTCGAGTATAGCGCCGTTATTGAATTATTGGTTGATGCTATCTCGCTCGGAGTCCGTCATTTGGTTGTGCGACTCGATTCGCAGCTTGTACTACTACAGTTAAGTAATGTCTATACTATTCGAAGTCCTACTTTGTTACAGGTTTATTTGCGAATTCACCTCTTGGAACGTTATTTTGATTACATTGAATATCAACATATTCCTAGATGTCTAAATACATTAACTGATGCATTGGTTAACTATGTATTAGACAGACATTTGGATCATTTATAAATCAATCACATCAATTTTCACAACACATGATAAACCGGTAAAAGCCGTCTGTATATATAACGATCAAAAAGTTTTTTACAAAAAAGTTTTGTCCGGAGACCAAAATGTCAAAATCTGAAGCTCATAGCTTCTACAAAGTGACATCATGGATGACGTTCACGGTAATACACAACTTCCCGGGCAACTCTACGGAGCAACCGACTCATGGACTCTGACAGTCCTACTGTATGACGTTGATCACGTCGTGGAACCTCTCCAGGAGGCATGTCTGGAATATCTGCGGTCAAACCCTCTAGGTTTTGTTCCACTGCTTGATAATCCCCGTCTTCCCATTGTGGTACTGGCGCTACTTCTCCTCACCGCTGAATGGGAGAAGTACAAGGAGGTCGGTAAGGTCCCACATCTGTGTCATCAACAACGATTTCATATTTAGTCTTTGGACGAACATATAAAAAACATTTGAATATGATAAAATTCACAAAAACATTTAAAAAGAAAAAAAATTGTGTACTTCTTACCAAGTTCCCCCCACCGAGCATCCTTCGGCAGGACTAAGTCTGGATCTCCTCGAAAATCCAACCTGGCATAAGCATAATCGTCAACCATCAACATCTGTGGTTGAAGCCAGTCAAAGAAGGTATCATCATACTTGATGATTGGTCCAGCTACGTGTCAGGCCATGAGCTGACACCATCTCAACATTCTTGGATTCCTGGGAGCCGGTAAATTCCACTCTACCTGCAGTCTGAGTAATGGAACCCTCTCGAGAAATAAGGACACTAACAAAGATCCGTACCCGAATTTCTTCAGGTTGCCTCGTCTGCATTTGGTCAACTTCCTTTTTATGCTACGAAGCATTGCATTTGCCCAATTAAAAACCTGAGGTTCAATACACTCTATGGCATACTGGAAGTAACTATGGAGCGCCATGTGAGGAGTGGATCTCCCAGCCATCCGAGCAATGGTGAACAAGATATTACGGAGGGTCAGATCCCGTACTCCCCAAATAGCTACTTTCCCTTTCTTCCTGTCTACCTCGGGAACACAGTATAAGCGACAATACTCACTCATGGGCAGCCCACCACCTCTGCTACCAATCAGGCTCACGTGGTACCCACGCTGTGACAATCCAGTTAAGAAGTAAATGTCATCAATATATAAGGACAGTGTGTGGACCCCTACATGAAATACATGTTGATCAAGATCCCACATACGCACAAGGTACTCTAATAACCTGACTTGGGCCCTCATGCCCGGGATACGAAAGTACTTCAAAAGGCCACAGTTTCTCAAAGAAACAATAGTGGGTGGATGATTTCCGGAAATGGCATTGTCTTCTTCATGCTCCCTTTCATGCCATTCAAGAACCATTTTGATGGCCAATTACCTACATAAGAAGCACAAAAAGAGGATTAGCAACTCTATTCATGAATTGGTTCTCTTTCATTGAGTAAATTTTTAAAAAACTTTTGTGCTTAGCGGTTCTCGCAGGTGCCCTTTAGGCACAGTGTGAGAACCTCATAGGTTGTTGTGGGCTCACCTGTGAGAATGACCCATTCTCACAGGTCCCGTGTAGCCCACCTGCGAGAATGGTTGAGCGCAAGTAGGGCTCACAAAACCAACTCAAAAAATGAATTTTAACCAATGAAAATGCAAAATTAAACCATGAAAGAGTATAGGACAAAGAGCCTACCTCACTGTCGCTGACGACTCGACGAATGGATGATTGTTACTCCCGCAATCTGACGCCGAACTTCGAGGGTAAAAGAGGGGTTTTTGGACTCAAATAGTGGAAAAGTGAAAATGATATGGTAGAAAGAGTTTTACTCCTTTATATTTACTTTTACCATGTTATTTGGCTTTTTATGATTATTTATCTATCAAACCCTAATCCCTAATGTCCTTTTGAGTGTAATTTTTGCAAGCGTAATGACTTTGATGTTCATATACAGGGATGCTGACATAATTTTTCTTCTTTCATCCATGTTTTGATTGTTTTTTATGGTTTTTGTATAAAACCTCGAGCGTGGTCTTTGTTCGTTCTCGCGCTCGAAAATACATGAGAATGCGATCGAGCATACTTTTATCACTTTTTCGGGCTCAACAAGGTTATACGAAAAAGGAACCCCCCTGGAGTCCTCTTTAAGCTCTTTTCAGACTCTCTAAACATGAAAAGATAGCCGAGCGACCTTGCTATTTTCATGCTCTATAAAGTATCTGATGAAAGCGTCTGGTGAGCGATAATTTATCTCTTTTTCAGTCTCATCGGACTATTTTACGAAAAAGGAACTGAGAGAGTTCTCTTTTAAGTGTTTTTCCAGACTCTATAATCATGAAAAACCTTCAAGTTTTCTATCTTTGGACTCGTTAAACAAACATCGACAGACCCGTAATGGGACTGAACCACTCCTTCTTAGGGTTCGTTAAACATACTCCAAAGGAATTATCCAAAGGATAAGCTTATATCAACAAGCATATGTTATCCTCCTCAAGCTTGAGTAAAAATAAAGAGGTACTCGCTAGAAATGGTGGGGGAAAATTTGGGAAAGGGATATGTTATCATCTTCGTATTGATTGGCAGTAAGTGTCGCTCTTGAACATGACACCCCCTATTCATTATATTTGAAGCCGGTTTGGGAAATCCATTTGTCTCTCATTCGATTTGCTACAAGGTCATTCCCTATGTTGTCTTGGAGTCAATGCTGTCAAATCATTGGTCGTGTTGTTCATATGTTCAAGAGAAGTCCATCTGAAACCTCTATTGAGTCGGCCATCTGTAGTTGTCCATTCTCTTCGTGTCGACCTTCCCTGTGTCCAGTTCAATTTACATCATACTCTGCTTCACCTTCAAAATATGTTACTCATTTTGTGTCATTGATGGGGGATACATCAAGGCCCTCCTGTGACGAGTTTTGTTCTGTCGACTTTAGCTCATTATCCGGAATCAAGACTTAGAAATTCTTTGGTACCTTGGAGCTTGCATCCCTCAATGGTAGGTTTTCTCACTTTCGACAGTGGGTTTACATCATTGACCCCTGATTGAAAGATTCCATCGGTTGTTCGACTTCAACTCACTCATTCACACTCAATGGATTGTACTAGAGTACCTTGGGAGTCATTTACATCAATGGTGATTTACCTCGCACTTGTTAACGGTTTCATCAATGACTGGTAATCAAGTGGTTCTGCCATGTTCCACTTCAACACATGTAATCACATGGTTAGATTTGTACTTTTGGGCGACGAGATCGAAGACCCTGGATATCATCTCTTTTCCCAGGTTGCGATGGAGTATGTATAATTTGTGACACATAGATCCACTTTGTATGTCTCATGGTTATGTCATCTTAATTTGAAATTTCTCGCATAGATCCACAGTGTATTCCTGGTGGTCATGCTATATTTTGATGGCATGGATCCACAGTGTATGATTGGTGGCCATGACCCATGTGTAAAATTGTCATTCGTCTGTGATCTGAGTATGGGAATGCCTACCTCAGAATTGCTATATATGATATTCTGCAGATGCTTGGGTGTTCACAGGTTTCCGATTAGGTGTGCTCCTGGTTTCTGACATACACATGCAACTTACAAAGTCTTTCAGTTGTCACTGATTCCAGCCTCATACTTTGGGGGGAATTCTGTTACCCATGATTTTGGTCATCATGATGATGTATTGATGTTGGTGTACTCAGGCTCCTCATAAGAACTTTCTCCTGAGTAAATTGACATTCATCTCTTCTTAGAAAACATACTTTTGAAGAGAGTTCGAAGGTTGCCAATATACCAGGGTGCGAGAATGACCCATTCTCGTAGGCTTCCTTAAGCTAGGGTGCGAACTTCTAGCACTGTGTTACATGGCTAGGGTGCGAACCTTCTCTAAAGCATGGAAAAAGATGAATTCTTGATGGTTCTAGAAGGGAATCTTCTAGAAGGGAATCTTCTAGAAGAATGGGTTGGCATTCGAATGGTTATCCTTGTACTGGATGCCCTGATATTGTGGGATCATTCTTATCTAAGTAACCATCTCATTCTCTCCTATATATTGATGGAATTCTGATGGAAAAGGTTAAGCAAGATTCATTGGAGAATTGGTGAAAGAATTGTGTGAAGGACTTAGCTTGAACAGGATCTTGGAGACTCTAGCAAGTCTATCAAAAGGATTTGATCTTGTTCATACAAGGATTGAGCAAGTGTGTGTGTTGGAGCCAAGAGCCATCGAAAGGAATCTTGAGACATCAAGGTGATTAGGTTCTAATCTTTACTTTCAATCAATATGATACAGTGTCATGTCCCTTTCCCATAAAGCTATTTTCACTTTATTGTGTAATTCCTTGATCATACACATAATTTGACAGTTGAATATATTTTGCTATATTCACTTTGGTTGGTTTGTGTTGTCTTGGTCTTGACCTCACAAGAGCATCGTAGTGAAGCGGGAGCAACAAAGACCCTAGGAAGCGATACTAAGGTATGTTACTTGTTCCTTCCTACTAGCTAATTCAATGGTCAAAACATAGGGAAAGAGTCATGTCTTGTCCTGTTTTGTTCTAGATCCAACTGGATCTAGGGAGATATGTTAGTGTCCGCACCTACTGATTAGTTCGATAATAGCAGGTACAAGAGGAAGAAGCCAAAAGTCCAAATATGAAGCCCATAGTGAAGAAATCCTATTCGAAGGAAAGTGGATGGTAGTGTTGAGACATCAATGAAGATGGTAGAATGAGAAGTCAAATGATGACAAACAAATGAAGGTCAAAGTTTGAGTGGTGTGTTGAATAATAACAGACTCAAGACCATATGTTAATGTGAGTCACACATTTTATTTGTAGCAAGTCTGTGATGTCATGTTCTATGTAGTGGTCCTTGGAAAGTTTGAGTGTGTACTTGGCATGAGTGGAGAATGTAATGTATGTACCTTATTTATGTATGTAACATGTAAAATGCATATCACTATAAGACCCAAATAGGAATGCTTTCCCCTTTTGTTTAAATACTGGTTGTCATTGATGTCAACCCTTGAAGACTTAAAGGTATGGTTATGGAACATAGAGTTGATCAAAGAAAAAATTCATGAAGGACAATGTGAATACATGTAACACACTCATGGATGGATAGTCTTTGTCATGCAATTTACAATGATAGGTTGCACGCCACGTGGTTCCTCACAGTTGAGGAGTTATGGCCTTGTGAAGTTGGAAGCCCCGAAGAATGGTTATGAATCCCCTAAACAATTACAAGTCTTAGTCAAAGGGTAAAGTGGTTGCAACAAGAAACCCCTAAAATAAGGAGAGAGGTTACTAAGAAAAAGTATAAATACACCTCAAGAAATCTCTGATAAGCACATTCACACACTCATTCTATTGAATATCTCTAAGTGAATAAGTGATATGGTTTATCTTTTTATTGGAAAATATGAGGTCGAATATGAGGTAGAAAGTCTGAGGTTGTAAAGGAAGGTCGAAGGTAAAAGTCTCAGAGTTGCAAAAAACTAATAACCCTAGTTTCTGAGGTCATCCACGGGTTATAGGTCAGCAGGGCGTAGATGTACATGGGTTGTAATGGAGGAAATCACAGATATCTGCGAATAGTAGAGGAGCAAGTCATGGATCTGTAAAAATTATTGTGAAAGTTTGTGAAGGGATGCTTGTACCAAGTTGTTAATGCCCAGGTTGGTTTGTTTGTCAGTGATCTGAAGCACCAGGTTAGTTACAGGTTCTGAGGTATATTTATATGCATGATATATTGAGGTGTTGATGGACATGGTTGATGTACTTGGTATGGTACATGGTTTATGTACTTGGTATGGTACATTGTTGGTACAAGGTATGGTACATGTTTATACATGATTGATGATATGGTTTATACATGTTGATGTTCTAGTACATGGTACGTGATTTGATTGGTTATTCATCATTGAGGTTATTGTTTATAAATTGATGCCTATGTTCGTACATCGTTGATGGATGATATGGTACTACAGGTTTTGGTATAGCACATATTCATTATTGGTTACATATTGATGAGTTAAAGATAGTGACAGAGACAGTGACAGGTTGATAATGATAGGTTGGATGCAGTGACAGTGAGAGGTTGAATGACAGGTTGATTACTGGTTGATTATTAGAGGCAGTGACAGTATCAGTAGTAGTGACAGTGTGGTCTACATTTATATTTCAGGGTGGCGGGATGGGGCAAGGAAAGGGGGTTGTAGCCTCCTTCCAGTTGGTACCAGAGAACTCATGGAGTTGGAACTTCCTTCAGGTTGGAGCTTGAGAATCAGGGGGTTGTAGCCTCCTTTTGGTTGGTGTCAGAGAATTCAGGGAGTTGTAGCTTCCGTAGATCCTGATAATAGGGGGTTGGAGCCTCCTTCCAAGTAGATAGAGAATTGGGAATTTGGTGATTCCAATGAATGTATTCTTTTGACATATAAGAAAAACATTCAGTGGTTTTCTCCCATTTGGGTTTCCATGTAAATTTTGGTGTACTATGTTTCTATGGATGTCTATTATACTCTATTGATTTATAGTGCTCATTGATGATATACTACTGATGAAGTTAATTATTACATATTGTGGTTAAAAGTGATAATAATATCTCATACTGATTCACCCCCCCTCTTAGTATTCCAACTATTGGTATCAAAGTAGATCCTTCAAGAAATAGTTTAACTAGTGGAAGGAGATCATGTAATACACTAAGATTGGAGCACCAAGGTTTGTTGGGAAGAAATATGCCTTTTGGAATAAAAGGATGCAAACCTTTTTACAAGAACATGGATTTGATGTTTGACAATTAGTAGTAGACAGATATGCATCACTAGCCACTCCCCCAACTGAGAAATATGGAAAGAAACTAAACGAAAAAAACTCAAAGGCTAAATGCACCATTCTATGCAATCCATATGATTCAGTATTTTTCAAAGTTATGCATTGCAAGACCACAAAGAATCTTTGGGATAAAATTCAAAAGATTTGCAAAGGAGATACCAAATTCAACGGAGCTAAGCTTCAAACACTTACAACTAAGTTTGAGAAACTAAAGATGAACGAAGATGAATGAAGATGAAGACATTGCATCCCACTTTCTATGAGTTGATGAAACATTGAACATTATTAGAGGACTGGGCGAATACATTGATGAGGCAGTGGTCGTTCAAAAGGTTCTAAGATATCTACCTATGATATTTGGTCCTAAGATATCATCCCTGGAAGAAAGAACATATCTTGATATTTTGGGAATGGACGAGCTACATGGAATATTCACAGCTTATGAAATGAGGATATAACAAGAAACAAAATTCATGAAGGAAGCAACTTTCAAAGCATCCAAGAAGATGAAAAAACAAGAAAAATTCAAAACCATATTGTAGTTGCAGCGATGAATCAAAGGAAGATGAAGAAGTGGAAAACTTTGTAAGGAAGTTGAAAAGAGGAATCGACAAGAACAAAGGTATGCTTCCATTGAAATTTTTTAATTGTGATGCAATTGGTCATTTTTGTTCTAATTTTACTTATGCTAATAATAAAGGTAGCGATGAAGAAGAAGATCCTAAGAATAAAAAGAAAAATCAAAAGGGAGACAAGAGAAGGAACACAAATAAATTCTTCAAGAAAAGTTTCTACTCAAAGGAAGACAACTCTTCATCAGTTGAGGATGATGATAGTGACAATGATTCAAATAGAGTACTCTTCATGGAAGTAGAATATGATGAAGAAGACTCCAAAGATTCCAAAGAAGAAGGCGAAGTCGATCTGAGAGCATAATTAATCAGTTCCTTAGAATAATTGAGGAAAGAAAGTGTTAGCACCAATATTGTTTTTAGCGTCTGGCCATCGTCCAACATCTCCAAGGGTCGGTTTAAAAAGGAAGCTTTATCATTTCTTATATTCATTTCCATTTTCAACTGTGCGTTGCAAACTCAAACGTGCACTGCAAACTCAACTATGCATTGCAAACTTCACTGTGCACTACAAACTCAATTATGCGCTGCAAAATCAACTGTGCTCTGCAAACTTCATTGTGCGCTACAAATTTGACTGTGTGTTTCCAACTTAATCGTATTTGCATCATAAATTTTAAATTCCTATCCGGGTTCTTCTAAAATGTTTTGGGGAGATGAATAATTATATTATTGACGTTCTAACCAAAATTCAGCGTGACCCAGTTCGTCATTTGGGATAAACGTTGAAATCGTCACCTATAAGAAAGTTTGCAGTGAATCTTGAAACTATGCTGCAAACTCTAATAGTATGATAAATCCGATTTGTATGAAGGTTGTCATCTGTCTTAGGAGGTTCGAATGGGTTCTCACAGATCAGTTAGACACCGAGGGATACATGTGCCTAAGATTCAATTCCACTAAATCTTCATGCAATGAGTTGTTTGCAGTTGCATTTATTCTAAAAGACAATTTGCACGAATCAAGGAATTAGTTGGATTTTTTGTTTGCCACAATTTTCTAAGGCATAGAATCTAATGCATGGAGTAGGTTGCGACCTCCTGGAGATATTATTGATGTAATTTTCTATTTAATGAGTGATAGGACTCCAAAAATAGGGGCTTAAGTTAGAAGAGAGCTTGAGGCAGTTTAGTTGTGTATGTTGATTTGTAAGCCTATTGGGCATATCAAAATGTAACATTTCTGCCATTAGAGATTCATGAGATTTGTTACTATCAGATTGTGTTTTCTCTATTTTCCATTTTACATTTGCATCTTGCTTGAATGAATTTAATACGTTGAGGATCAATGGATGTTCATGGGTAGGAGATTCATAAGTTGCAAAGGATTTGCAGTGATTTCCTTCTTTCATGATTTATGTTCAAGCATTCGTTTAATTCATTTTGCAAAGAGGATCATTGCTTGATGAATATTTATTCTTAGTGTTATATACTTCATTATTTTTTTCATCATTATATATCCCTTTTGTCTAGTAGGCAACTAGATTTCCTTTGATCTGCAAAATGTTATGACTCCATGATCAATGGAATGTCTCTGCAAATAGTATGTTTCTCTCTTTCTAAATCCACCAACCATAAAATTGATTTAATTATTCAAATTATGATGGGTATTAGGTTTACACCTATAGCAATCTAGGTGTCACTTCTAGTGCTAACATTTTTTGGCACTGTTGTCGGGGACGAAGTTGAATATTTTCCCTTGGAGAACGAAAAATATTAGATCTAATCTTTGATGGTGAACAAAGGTTGTTGACACCATACATACTGCATCATTCACTTGGAGACTCAATGAAGGACAAATTCAGTGGTGAATCCAAAATTTCAGAATGTCAAAGGCATTTTTTATTTTTTTGGCTCGAAGGTTTTCACCTCTTAACTTTTCCGCAATTCCTAGTTTATCACATCCAGTACCTCATATATTAGAATGGGGATATTTTCTACCCGTATTCAGAGAAAGGAAGGAGGATAATCCTGCACAACACCTCATTATGTTTCATCAATGTATGGATCAATTAGATATACATCATGAGGATGTTCTCATGAAAATATTCATGTATTCATTAGAAGGAGACGCTCGAGGATGGTATATATCTATTCCTCCCTCAAGTATTTCATCATTATAAGAGTTTCATACCATGTTTCATCGTCATTTCAAAATATTTTATCTAGTTGATCTTCTTTTTGAAAACTAATGTAAATAATTTGAATTCTACATCCAACATTCATTTAGTAATTCTTCTGGTTATAAGGATGGAGCAGAAAAAATATTGATCATGTAGAGTGTTAGAATTAGGGTAAAAATGCAAAGAAATGGTATCTTTTTGATTTCAGTGATCAAAATAGCTAGATCTATCAATCGACAGAGTTAGAACACTTAGAATTTAGATCTAAGAGAGACAGTAATAAACTTAGTGAGATCAGAAATATAAAACTCATATCTAAGAGAGAACTCTGTTGATGTAACAGTGAGCAGATCTGAATAAGACTGATCTGTACAATAGATCTAAACTAAAGATGATACCCAATAGAATAGTCTGATTAATCCATAAAGATCTAACAACTAGTCTGATCAATCCACAATAGAGCAGTTATGTAAATTCAAAGTATAGGTTCAGATCTAAGTAGTTGATACTTAAAACAAACTAGATCAAAGTAGTACTGAAACAAAAAACAAGTCAGATCTGAAAGAGATAAGTGAACAACTTACCTGGTGCAACAATCTTACCTTTGAAGAAAGAACAATGACCATAGGAGATGTATAACCCTTTTGTATGCTCAGACAAAGGTTCAGTTCATAGATCTAAAGGATCTCATGCCAATGAATGAAAAATATTTTCTTGCCACCAAGAACAAGGGCCACAGGAAGGAAACACAATCCCAACAGTGGTTATAAATTCCCAAACCCTCACTCAGAATATCAGACAATAAAACCCTTACCCCAAGAGGTTACAAAGGCACTGGACAACAGGACTGTGGGTAAACCCTTATATCAATCAACCTTACACACAAGATAAACCTTCAGTCATTTGAGAGGTTGAAGCTTGTTGTAAAAACCCTACTGTTGTGGGAAGAGGCTGCACCCTACAGGTGTATCAGAGTAGCAAGAAGGAGTCGATCTGAACCAGACTCATCATAGAGAAGAAGGGCCAAACCTTATAAAGTCCACACAGCATAAGAAACAAAAAGGGGCCGCACTCTGATATCCCTCCCACAACAGATTAAAGGAGAGCCGCGACATTGACAGCCTTCACAAGGGAGCCACTATCCCTCTATACATCAACTGCAACAACAAAGGTATGCTACATCAAAATAATACTTCACTAGTTGAAAGGGGCTGCAATAAATTTCAGACAACAGAGAAAGGCTGCACCACAATCACAAGCAAGACTTCAACAGTATAGGAGGGCCGCAAGAGGAAGACACCAGCAGAGGAGCCGCAACTAGGAGAGATCCACACACTTAGGAAATAAGTGAATAATGTAATAATGTGTGTAAAGTGAGAGGGGTAGGGTTGTATTTATACTTTTAGGCTAGGGCAAGGGTTTAAAGTAAAAGTTTAAAATTAAAATAAATACAATTTAAAAATAACATGTTTAAATTAAATTTAAACATGTTATAATTAACAATTTAAATTTAACTTTACTTTAACCATTGAACAAAAACAACAAAGCTCCAAACCAACACATGTAAGGGTAAGAGAGGGTTAGCAAGGTGGAAATACTCATTTCTTCATTCAACATGGTGAACCTATTACTTTATCATCACTGCATATGGGACTTATCCCTCATGTGGTTATGTCCTTCTTCA